>JAUMHI010000053.1:14984043-15018400 GCA_032359435.1 Enteromius unitaeniatus | reverse complement strand
TAATCCTGGGGTGTAGACTCATTTAAAGTAATATATTCATCTGGTTTTAGCCACGTTTCTGTCAAACAGAGCAAATCAAGCTCATGATCTATGATCAAATCATTTACAAAAAGTGATTTAGTAGAAAGAGACCTGATATTCAGTAACCCAAGCTTAATCATTTGTTTCTCTGTATTATAAACAGCTTTTATTTTTTGAACATCAAAAAAAATCTTAATTTGTTTGGGAAGTTTTCTAGTTCGAGGAACAGACACAGTCACTATAGTGTAATATCTAGGTGAAGAAGTTACTATGTGCTGAGCATTAACTGACTGCGGAGACGTGAGCCGGCTAGCAGACGGTCGGTTTAGCCAGTCTGTCTGCTTCCTGACCTGGGCGCCAGTTAGTCGAGTTTGAGATCTAAGACTATGTGCCATATTTCTAGAGAGGAGAGCAGCACCACCCCAAGAAGGTTGAAGACCATCTCTTTTAAACAGGTCAGGTCTGCCCCAAAAACTCAGCCATTTGTCTATGAAACCTATGCTATTTTGTGGGCACCACTTAGACATCCAGCCATTGAGACCCAGCAGTCTGCTGTGTATCTCATCACCCCGGTAAGAAGGGAAGGGACCAGAGCATATTACAGTGTCTGACATCGTACTTGCAAGTTTACACACCTCTTTAACATTATTTTTAGTGATCTCCGACTGGTGTAGTAAAACATCATTAGCGCCGACGTGAATAACAATCTTACTGAATCTACGTTTAGAATTAGCCAGCACTCTCGGCGCTCTGGCTCCTGGAACACATTGTACTATGGTGGCTGGTGTCTCTATTTTCACATTCCGTACAATAGAATCGCCAATTACTAGAGCTCTTTCATCAGGTTTCTCAGTGGGTGAATCACTGAGTGGGGAGAACCTGATGTTCTGATCGGAACGGAAGAGCGTTTTTTTGACCCGCGACTATGCTGTCTCACTGTCACCCACTTGCCCTGATGCTGCGTGGGCGCTGCCGGAACCGAACAATGTACATGAGCTGAACTATCCAAATCCAAAGCCGTATCTATAGCCCTCACATTCTGACTGTCCTCAGTTAAAGTTTGGTTGCGTGTCTCTAGTTCTAGGATCTTCTCTGTCAGCCTAACTATATATCACATGTGAAATCCTCATCGCCGACAGAGAGAGATAAACTATACATGTGGCATGACGTGCAAACAACAACAGAGGGAAAAGCCATACTCACCAAGATTGATGGATTATTCACTTACCACTGTTGTTTGATAAACTTGTGAAAAACAGAGCGAACGAGAAGTGAAACAATAATTTAAATGGAGCAATTAAATACTGCAACAACAGTAGTAATATCCATGAGTGTAGCACGAGGGACACGAAAGATACGCTAACCAGGAGATAAATGCTAATGAGCTGCACTCGTGGTTTTAAGAGTGAACGTGAACGATCAACAGATAGGTTTGATATATACTATAGGAAATATTGAGGCAGTTAGGTTGTATATTTATCACTATAAACAGCAGCTAGTAATAGCACACACTATAATTCCTATGGGGAATGAGGTGAGACCCTTGAGCAAGGCACTGCTTCCCGGGCACCGCAGCAATGGCTGCCCACTGTGTTCATGGTGTGTGTGTGTGTGTGTGGTTGATCAATTCTCACTGCTGTGTGTGTGAACTTGGATGGGTTAAATGCAGAGCATACCTGGCCACATGTCACATATTTTCCTTTCCTTTGCACAATGTGACATGTGCTTAACCTGGGGTCCGAGGTGATTTTGAGGCCCTTGAGATATTTGGAATGCTCTGATATTTGTGCTTTTTTAAGCTACTTAGAACATATTATTGACAAACCTGTATTGTTCTTGTATTCAGCACACACTGTTCTACAATAATACATGACTAAAATGAATGTACATGTTTGCATTTTTTAGGAAAAAAAAATATGCGTGGTTAGTAATCTTTGTGAAAGTAAAACTAGCTGAAATAAGGCCATGAAACACATACTGAATAGTAATGCACAATACTGTAAGTAACCAGTCTATTAGGTTAGAATATTTACTTCAGAATGATGTGGAAATCATTCCACTTACTTTCTCAGAGTAAACAATATAGTGTTTTACATTTTAAAAGACATGTTTTGTGACTGAAAGCCTGTATGCGAGTTAGTGAGAATGGCCATTAATATTCAGTGATTTTCACCTGAAGAGACAAAGACCCCTCCCCTAAAGGCCCACTAGTGACGGTCACTAAGGGAGCAGGTAAGAAAGAATGTTTTACAAAAACAGTTTTACAACACAGTATAATTAAAATATACATAATGAAGGTCAAAGACACATTGTTGAGCGCACTGATCTAACTACAGAGATGTGAACAGACTTTGAGTCAATCCTGAAAACAGATTCTGTTTAAAAAGTGAAACCTCTACATAATACCTGATATTTAAGTGTTTGCTGCTTCTTTTCAAGAAAAATAAAAGCTTGTTTTACCATAGAATATCAGTGTAGTTAATCATCAGCGCTCCTAGAGGTCATCAGCATGAAGAGACTCAGTTTTAGGAGACAGGACTCTGTGCTGCAGGTGTCTGATCACTAAAAAACCAAAGAGAAGACTAAAAAAGATAAGAGGCCACTGCAATTTACTCCTATTGAACTGGAAATTAGGTGATGGGCGTCCGGCCAGAGGAGAACTGGTTCTCAACTATGCCTGGTTCTCCCAAGTATTTATATTTATATTTTTTTTTTTTCCCCATTCTCTCATGGATGGGGTTTTGGTTCTTTGCCGCTGTCGCCTCTGGCTTGCTTAGTTGCGGGGAACCCTAATTTCTAGTCATTATCATTGTTTTGTTTACAGAGACCGTCTCTGCATTTGATAAATATAAATAGTTTAATCTCGTCATTATACATTACTATCACTCTGTTCTCCTATTTGATAATGTTCAGCGCTTTGCTACAATCTGTATTGTTAAAAGCACTAAAATAAATAAAAGTGATTGATTGATTATGAGTTGTGCAATCCTTTTTATATGGGATTATTTTTTTAGAAATCAATACAAAAAATGTGTGTGTGTTACTTCACAGTGTATGTCTGGAGTTTGTTGAACTCACAGAACTTAGGTTATTGCCTTTATATTATGACTAAATTTAAAAAGAAGGAATCAAATCCATAGAAATAGCTCATCCCAAAATGGTATCCTCATTTACTCAACACATGTTGAGCCCAGTGGGTATTTTGTTTTCGTCTTTGTTTTCATATGTAAAGTTGATTTTGTTATTACTTATACTCGTTTTGCTAAACGTTGCTTCCTTCAGTTTGATGTGGGACCTCTTGTTGTTCCTGACATTTTAGTGTCTATTTTAAAACAATTGTGCATCAAATAAATATTTGTATTTTTATATTAAACTCACGTCTCCTGTTTGCTTGTATGAGGGAACCGAACCTGTGTGCTTAATTCTATTTTGGGTTGAGTATTATTCCCTAGTTAATTTCTAGGGTGGCGTAGTAAGATCTTTCTACTGGTAAAGGGCCAGTTTCACAATTGTACCACTCCATCACATATGCATGCATCCTAAAAAGTAATATCTCTTTCTCCAGTGAAATAGTCATTTCATCTGAATCTGAAGAGAAATATGCTCAAGTAAGAAAGAAAGAAAAGTTAACATTTTGTATGCCTGTGAAGTTTAATAGCAGTTGTAGCACAGCTAGGCCACTGGGTGAATTAAATCACAGTTTGTGTTTTGTGTCCATCAGAGATCTGAAATATTTCTCTAGAACCAATTATCAGTGTCATAAATGGGTGAAAATGGACCAAGAGTTGCAGTATGTTTAACACGTCAATGCTACAGAAGCAAATAATGGTGTTTAATGGCAAAAACATAGAAAAGGACCAGCTATTAATTTCAGTAGAGTTTTATGGATTTCAAAACCACCTTGTTGTGTTGCAGTCTGCCTTTTTAAACCTTTTGCGGTTCTGACACAAAGCAAAACTAATAGCTTGCGTAAACTGCAGCTAGTCTTAATGTGTTGGGTTATTTATTTATTTTTGCTTTTTCAAAGCTGATGACGTTAAACTCCACATCTGCTCATTCCACAAACAATGATTAATATCTAATGTTCAAGCACCTTGTTTTTATCGGTGCGAGCTGTCAACGAGATGGATATGAAGAGGCACAGAGCATGATGTATTCTAGATAGAGTTCCTGACATGCAACCACAGTGTGAAAATACAGGCGGACTACCTGTCCTCCCTAATATAGAATCTGTCATTCACTTCTAGCAGAAGAACATTGGTTTAGGGTAAAGAGCATAAGGGGTTTAAAGGTGAAGTATGTCATTTGTGCTCCACTTGTGGCAGCAGATGGAATTGCCATCCCATCCTGCTTTAGACGAACTGCAATTAGTGGAATGCATATGATAATGGTACATGCTAATATACACAATAAATAAACAGTATACACGATTATGGAAATAAAATGTATTTTGGATATGAATAATTGTGATTAATCATTTGACAGCGCTAATAAAAAACAATCCTAAACAAAAAATATTATAGTGACAGTTGGCAGATTTCTCCAAGTATTAATGACCTAGTTCAGGAGTGTTAATTATTCATTTTGTGCTACTAGTGGATCACTTTTACAAAATATAACCATTCAGCCCAGTTGGATGCCAAATAGATTCAACATGAAGCATTTAAAAACATTAAAATTCAGTTATGTCCATTCTGTTTGCACTGTACAAACCGTTGAATTACATATTATCTAAAATAAAGCATTTTGGCTTTGTTATAAAATATGACAGAAATAGAAACAAATGTCCTGCAGAGAGTGTGTTTGAGGGTGTGTGTGTGTGTGTGTGTGTGTGTGTGTGTGTGTGTAAGGCTGGCAGCTGAAGGACAGTTTGATGGGTGCTTTGGGACTACGGCATGCCAAGGAAAGGATTTACATCCCTGAAAACACACAGAACATCCTCATCCAAGTGTGATGATCGCGCACACACACGCTCACACAGACTTTTTTCACGCACACATTTGAAAGACTATTCAATAAAAATCAGGCCAAAATTGGATCAGCAAGAACCACCCTCCTGGCTTTCTTGTCTCCAAAACACACTTACCTGAGAGAAGCAGAATTGGCAGTTTGATAACTGAATGACAAATGTTAGAGAAACAGTCTGAACCATGATCACATCCATAATCCTTCCAGGCCTGTCAGAGAGAATGGGGGAAAAAAAACAGAGAAGATGAAGATGCCGCTCAACAAACCTCCATACACAAGGCGTTCGAAGGGAACTCCTCTTGGTTAGACAAAAGATGTTTTTTTTCATGTAGAATTAATGAACTGTCTGCCAGCCTCCATTACCAAGTTGACTCATGGGAAAAGACGTGACTTTTTGAAAACTTGAAATATGCTGCCTCAGGTCATTAGATTTCAAATGAGTAGCACTAATAATGCTGTGGGATTTTTTAAATGCTCACTGAAATTAATAATAATAATAATAATAAAAATAAAAATTATATATATATATATATATATATATAACTGTATAAATGCATATAAATATTTTCGATATATTTGCTATTGGAGTGTACAGTATGTGCGTGTGTGAGTGTCTGTGTGTGTGTATATATATATATATATATATATATATATATATATACATACATACACATATCTACATAAAAATATTTATATATATATATATATATACACACACACACACACACACACACACACACACAATTGTGTAAACAGAACTTTTTAATGTGATTAATTGCAATGAATTATAATATATACATTATATGTATATATATATTGTATTTTATGCACAACAAATATAAGGTCAATTGCAGAAAAAGAAGTGCAATAATAAAAAAAGTTTTGACAATAGAAACTTTTCTCCATTAAATATCCTCATATTTTTTCTTTGGCGTGTGTGATATTTTTTCCCACTCTCCCTCAGGGATAATGTGAATTTGAGAAGATGGCATTGATTTATGGGATTGCCATTGCTTAAAACACCTTATTGAGATTTCCTTTCATATCCCCCTTCCATCTTTGTCCTTAAAGGGGTTTTCCTGTAACACTATAGCTCATTTGCCATGATACATTTGTTGTTGTTGTTGTTACTGTTGCATATCAAATTCTGGAATACAACTAATGCTAGTTGGCTCAGATTGAAGGCATGCGAACCGAATGTAACGAAATCCAAGTGAACAGTCTTAACTTACCATTTATAAGCAATTCTACAGTCTAAAGGAGAGTTATCCAACCAATACACAGCTTTAAGACGCTCCATTAGTCTTCTGTATATTTGTTAGCCTGTAGGGTGTCATTTACAGTAATGGGAAGGAAAGGGTAACATATTAGGCATGATAAAAATAGATGGTTTAAAAACACAGCAAATGGCTCAGAACATCAACAAAATCGAAGCATGCTGTGGAAGCCTCCATTTGGTAATGCGAAACTGAGGCGTTTTAGAAGCTTGTGAGCCCATTTTATATCACTTTACCATAATCTATTCTCACACGGGCTTTCAGGGAAGACAGCAATGGTGGGGGAAGAGCTATATAGATATAGATGTGTAATCTTACAGGAGGGAGTGGTGGTATAGCTGCAAAGAACCGTGCTGTGTTGGTTAATAGCGGACGAATTGGCCCCATTAAAATCCTCTGCTGTTCTCCTCTACCTGTCAGTGAGTCTGTAAGGAGACATGTTACAAATGGAGGCTGAAATGATTTTGCGTTTCCCTCCTCTTTATTTCCATCCCCCCTTCCTGAGCAGGCCATCAGCGGAAATGAGGCGGAAAATAATGGCTCTTCCCCTTCTGTTTTCCACCCTGACCCTCTCAACGCAGACGACTGCCACTGTTCACAGGTCAGTTCATCCCACTGCCCTCTTCTCTCGAAAGACATTTACCTGCCCACATGACTGTGCGGCTGCATTTCTCAGCACACCAACAAGACATGGAGGAGGCTGGATGGATACCGGTCAACAACCTCAGTGGGTTCTGGGTTGGTAACTTCAATTCATCAGTAAAGAAGATAGTGTAGAATGCTGTCAGAATTAATGCATTGATACATGCAATTATGTCCTTTTTTTAGCAGTTCAATTCAAGCATATTTAATTTGATATTATAGTCGTTTCATTGCGATGAATGGAAATCACCCTAGTTGAAGTGTCATACATACAATTCCATCGTTAAATGATAGCAAAAGACTCTTTTTACTGATAATTTATGTAAAAAATAAAAAAATAAAAAATTGACCAAAAGTAAAGTCATTTGTATGGTAAAACCAGTAATTATCACCAAAGCTCAACAAGCAAAATATCACCCATAACTGAAGCAGTAATTCATAGAAATGTTAATGTATATGATTTGTGCTTGTATTTCCAGTGCATCTTGATGAGACAGTAAAAAATAAAAACAGAGATCTGTTGTTATTTTGTGAGCACAAGATAAGTAAAGAACACTTTTGCACAAAAAATAGTCACACAGGATTCAAACTGTCTCTGTACTCTGTGACCTACAGAACAAACCTGTGGTCTGTGCAAATCCATAGATATGAGGTGTCTTTGTGTTGTGTGATGCTAATGTTTAAAAGTATTAGTTTTCAAGTCTCTGAGCATATTATTACATATTATTTTAAACAATGTGTGTGAAATGGAATAAAAGAGTTTAGATGTTGACTGCCTTTAGTGTTCATTTCTTTTGGAAACTGCAGTGATATGTACTTGTGGGTACATATTTTGTGTCTCGCTAAAAAAAGTGCAACAAGGTACAAGGTGCAATAAGGTTTATGCCATGAGAGGTAGACAAAGCCACATAGATTTTTGGGAAACTGCTATATTAACAAGGAACAAATTTGATTTTATACAAATAAGTGTGATTGTTCAACAGTCTTAGTAAACAAAAATGTATACAGTAGTTTGTCTTAAACATTGCGTCTTAGTTTTCTAAATCGTCCATTACACTCTCCTAGGTAAACAGTTGCATGTCCATGTCTGTCAATAAAAGCTTCCTGTTATTTCTAATATTGAAAAACTGATCTGAGTTGCATTTCATGTTTATATAAACATACAAGACAGCATGCGAGAAGCACTGAGTCTATGTGTTTTTAAACAAAGTACAGTTTGAAAACCACTGATCAGCAGTGTTTACCCATCATGCCTCCTGTTCTTTTCCCCAAATGTCTTTAAGTATGTCGAGCATGAATGATGCATGGTTTTGAAAGCTCTCCTGATTCAAGTCGCCATACAGATGTGTACTGTATGTGTGAAGAACACACTCCTAAAGGAAGGCGAATGGCAAAGTATTGATGGGATACAGAGAGAGAGCAATTCAGGCAATGATGGAGAGCAGGATCAAAAGACGTGCAAAATGAGCATCACGTAAGCCGTCTTTTGCCTCTAGTTTATTGCATTCATATTCTACAGCTCTATTGAGCTTTTGTCTGTCACCGGTTCAAATACACAGCGTTTTTATTGAGCTAGTGTGTTTTTCAGGGGGAGGTTTTGGTGTGTTTTAAAGGCAATCTACAACTCTGTTCCAGAATAGCGTGTGAAATGAAGCTCACCATCGAAGATTATGCCGACCGTACCGGCAGTCAATTGGCGCAGGGTGTATGGGTCTTTTGTCTGGCGCCTGGCAGCATTTTAGATTGTTTGCCTGCCAGGAAATGACAGATTGGGTTTGAACAGTGGGATTCCCTCCCCATCAGAGTTTTTAAAGACTTTGGCGTGGGACGAGCTGAAAAAAAGATTGAAATTGCACTAGCATATTAGGGCAATCCATTAAAATGGTCTTTTTGTTGGGGCGGAAAAAAAGTGGCTTTGACAGAGAAAGCTGGGAAAAAGTGCTACATACATAAACAAGGCGTGACATCCTTGGAAATTATAGAGAAATGTCATTGGATTTTGAAAAGACATTTACACGCACACATATGTGCACACGTTCGACGGTTTAGCTGTGATTAGAGAGTGTTTTGGTCTCGGCTGCAGGCTGAGTAAATGGGAGAGCGAGGCCTCCTGCAGCTCTTCAGAGTTATAATCACCCATCAGCAGGACTCGGGGAGAAATAAGGAGGGTGGAAATACGGGGCTGTTCTCACAAACAGCTTCAGAGTAAATTGCCTCTGGATACACTGACTGTCCTGATGTTTGGCTTGCAATAACCATTCTCACTCTTAATACACGTATTCCTCAGATGTTCTTTAACTGAACCTTCTCTGGATTGTGTTTGCGCTTTGTGCTCCGAACAGATATGTCAGAAAGCACTTGAAAACTTACTAACTGTCTTTAAATAAAATAAATATACAGCTCTCTCCACTGAGATGGAAATTAATGCAAGGTGTTTCATTTCCACATTGAAAAATGAAACTCTTTTAAGATGACCAGTGAAAGAAAAGTTGTGAAGCTGTACATTTGGATATGTTGTTACTTTAGTGTATTTGTTTTTTTCTTAGAGACACTTTATTGGACACTTGGTGGATATGGATAGTATGGATTGGGAAGCCAGTGGACTTCTTTAATGTTGTTTAATCTTCTGTATTTCTATGTTTGCACTTTTTAATCATAGTATATGGCAAAAACAGAATTACAAAATTGCTTTGCACACAATAGCAATATTAATCAATTTGTTGGGGCACAGCAATCTCTGTTTCACACTTTACACTTGATTAAATTCTATTCTTGGTGTTAAATTCTCAGTACAGTTAGAAGCCAAGTACTAAGGTGCATAGACACCTGTAGTGTTATTTGGCTTCTTCTGATGCTCTGATTGACGTTAGTGGAAATGCATGCCTAACTTTAACCATTTTTTACAGTTCAAAACCTGTGATGTTTGGAATGCTCTTAGAGCAGAGTCTCACTTCTTCCATGACAATTTTAGGGTCTCCAGCTCCAATCATTTAGTACCACCTCAAGTTTCCTTGTTTTTTGTGACGTTAGATCAAAGAACACATAAAACATAAAACGCAATGTGTTATTTCTCACAATGAAAGTATGCGTATGGTATCCATTCCCTATCATTCTCAGAACTGTTCAGCTCAACAGTGGAAAAGAGGCCAAAGAAACTGGTTCGTAAAATTAAGTTTATTTTTGCTTATAACTTTTTAAGCGACTTGACCTGTGGTTGTTCTGTGATTCTTTGTGTTTTTTTCTTGTGTGTGTTTGCACATTTACTTTGGTTAACTGGGTGTAAGACACTCCCACAGCTCCTAAACAGGAGATTAATGCTTCATAAAAAGCCTGAAAAACAATATTACGTGTGAAAATTCATCCTCAGTGGGAGACCGTATAACTTCCCAGAATCTCTGGGGACATGCAGAGATAACAAGCCAAGGAAATAGAGGATAGACAACACCTCGCTAAACAATCTATAGGATGTGACCTTCAGACCTATTGCTCGCTTGGACTTCTGACAGCTTTATGCAATGTTATATAATGAAAGTGCATTATGGAGGGTCCTATAGTATAGTTATAAAGTAACTCAATGCCTTTTCTTGACATTCAGTTGTAAAGATGGTATGTTAAATGCTGGATTAACACATTCTGGAGTAAAGTGTTATTAAAGTGTTAAGTGTTTTTGCTCATTAGCAACTACAATTATCAGTTTTGTTTAAAAATATATTATTTGTTGGAAGAAAAAAAAGCAATAATGCACTTAAGGCCATGTTTTGTACTTAAAATGACATCCCTAAACTAAAATAGCTGCAATAGTTGCAAACGTTTCAGCTACAGGCAGAGATTACCTACCTATTAATGAATAAAAGCACAGCTCCTGCTTAACTAATTTATCATAACGTTCATTTGAAAGCCATATTGTGTCATCACAGCGCTGCTCTTTTGTGGTCTGTGGAATTGCAGACCTCCTAAAACTGTTGACTTCAAATGATTAATCGCTTGTATTTCTATTTTTCAATATGCCTAAGTCACCTTGAAAATTGTTTGCTAAATGAATAAATGTAAATGTATTAAAAACATTTTTTACTCTTAGTACTAGTCAAAGTGAGATTAATTCTCATTTTTCACATAAAGCCTTGTGACAACGAAAAAAAAAAAGTTATATAAAAAACAAATGCTAATATGTAACATGCATTAGCAGGACTGTGAATATGTATAATGTATAATTATATATATATATATATATATATATACATTTTATCACATGTTATATATATATATATATATATATAATGTTAATATTTTTGTGTTCTGCTTATTACACCTACTGTAGTAATATCCTTATTTGCCTTGCAGCAAGCTTATTTTCAAGAGTTAGCCACTTGAGTTTTAAACTTATAATTTACACAAAGCACCATGGGTTATTTTCCTATTCGAAAAAAAAAAAAAAAAAAACATTCAAGAAGGAAAGCTTTTCCCTCTATTCCTGACATTTGTCTGTACCCCTGTGTCCTGTTTCATTTTATGTTTGTTGTGACCTCCAGACCACTTCTGTGATCAGTACTGCCATAAAAAGTTTTTTTTTTTCTTCCTCTCTCCAGTGAAGTCCGGGTCACTTGAGGCCTCTATCTGTTGGCTGCCGAGATGTCAGTCACATATTGTGATAATGTTGCCTTCTGCATCAGAATTCTCAGATGAAACAGAATTCTTTGATGGACAGGAGTGTTGTGGGAGTAGGCCACTGAAACTGCTGGTGTAGGGACTCTGAGAATGACGCTGAATAAGTCAGACACGGATAGAGACTAAAGAAGGCAGATAGAGTAAGAAAAGCTAACTCACAGAAAAGTGACTGTTGTTGTGCTGAAAATCAATTCAAATGAATTGTCTTTTAAGTAGTGTTTTGCAATAATTTTCTCATCTTCAGGTCATTCAACATGTAGACGAGTTTGTTACTTAATTGGATCAGATTTAGATAAATTTAGCATTACATCACCTTTCTTAACAATGAATAGAATAGAATAGAATAGAATAGAATAGAATAGAATAGAATAGAATAGAATTCTAATAGTAGAATGAGAGTCCAAACTGCTGAAAACAACATCACAATAATCCACATGAATCCACAAATTCATAGAGGATAAAAGCGGATGGAGTTTTTCCACCAGCTTTATTATTGATTAAAATTGGTATGTTGGCCCATAGTGACAGCCAACCTGATCTTATAAAAATACGTAACCTCTGTGCACTTTTTGTGCAACACCATTTTTCCATGCCTTGCTGCATGTTTTAGGGCAGTTTCAGAAAGAAATGTCCACTAAGTGGCACTAAAACACAGGTTCAGTACATTAACCCTGACACATTTTATTACTTTGATACAGGCACATATTGTTGTATTTTAATAATAAGTTGAATATCTGTGGACTGTTGCTAAAAGTTAATGCTCTGTCATGTTGGAAATATCAATACCAACAAATACCAATTCGAACATATTTTACAAGGTGGCTAATTCGTACGAATTTGTATGACCTCACTCGAACGAATTCATACGATTTAGAATAAATTGTATGTATTTTACGAGATGCCAATTCATATGAATTTGTATGAATTACCTAAACATAACCCCGCACCTAAACCTATCCATCACATGGTTTTAGACAAATCATACAAAATCGTACATGTGAGGTCGTACGAATTTGTACGAATTGCCACAAATTTGGCACCTCGTACGAATATGTACAAACTGCTCGTGTGACTGTGTTGATATATCTCCTACACCAAATCTAACCCTTAACCCTAAAACTGATATAAAAAGGAATGTGTTGATACAACCATGCCATTTAACCCATTTTTTAACAGTTTTTTCTAAAAGTTAAACAGAATTGAAACAAGTGCTCCTAAGTACGACTTGAGTACAAACTACCAAACAAAAACCCATAGATATGAAGCTGAATATATGTGATGCTAACACTCAAAAGCATCATCTATCTATTAATATTGTTTTCAAGTCACATGATATTCAAGTGTAATAAATTATGCTATATTATTTATTTTTAGGTTAAAACACCCTAATAATGGATTTGTTTCTGACTAACATGCACCTTTTCACAATTTGTTAATTCAAATGGATTGTTGTGTTGGTTTTTCAGCTGTTTGGACGGCACCCATTCAATACAGAGGATCCATTAGTGATGCAATGCTAAATTTCTCTAAATCTGTTCCTATAAGGAAATAAACTCATCTCCAAATTGAATGGCCTGAGGGTAAGTAAATTTTCAGCAAAACATTTTTCAGCATTTTTTCAGTGAACTATTCCTTTAATAATTTGGCACTCTTTTTCTATTTTTCATTTACGTTTTCTAGGAAAACACCCTTTTGTATGTGAAATGGGATGCAGCACTATTTTGCAAACACTTATTTTGTGTTGCATGCAGTATGGTTTATTTCTTAACTGTTCTGGTTTAATGATCTGTTGAAATGGTCTCATCTGCCACGAATTCACATGCAAAAGCACAGAATGAATTGCTTTTCCAGTGTAGTTTCAACAAATTTACTTTTTGGACCGGCAAAGATCTGTACAGTACATTTCCATAGTTCATTGAACATTTTTATCTCAAAAAGATGAAGGAGAAGATGATGTGATTACTTTAATGTCCATTGACAAAATGAGACATGATCAGTGTTTCATTTCCTTTTTGCTTCCATTATGTAATAGCATGCATTCAATAGTTTTCAAGACTATTTACAGTAAGACTATTTCATTCACTAGTACTTGTTATGCACTTAATACAACTCTGAGTGCAGTGCGTTTTGTTCACTAATAAATGGCCTCTCTTTTCAAAATCTGTGGATTATTACTTTCACTACAAGCATGTATGGGAAGGTTATGCCTTTGACGTGGAATGATACTGTGAATCTGTATTCAAGAGAATGAAGAGCCCTTTATGGCTACAATGACACCCATTCATCTCCACATCTAAAACGCTCTTTTCCATCTTCTCGTAATCTCTTGCGCACACACACACATGCAGGTTTAGCTCACTTTGGATGTGTCATTAACACTGCTATTGCAACGTCTACACTCAGAGGGCTGAAAAAAATGATTATGCTAATATAAGATGACACTGCCGAATAGAACCTCTTGTGTGTGTGCGTGCATGGCTTCATGTGGTTGTGTGTATGAATGAAAAAGCATGCATGCAAACAACTATGATTATCCATTTGCATTACAGGACATGTTTCGGTAAGCCAGTGCAGCACTTTAAAGACTAATTTGTTCGAATTCCACAGGAACAACACTTATTAGACTATAGAACCAACCGTGCATCTCAAACGATATAGGGGGGCTTCCTCTTCAGTCATAATTCATCCACCCCTGAACAGATGGCCCTCTAATCATTGTAGACACTTGCACCTGGTAGACACAACAAACGTTTCAGCACCGTAGACAGCCGGCAATTCACAGAGCATCTCAAGATTGCCGAAGTCATGTGTTTCTGTTCTGCTCTGCTGAACAAAATGAAACTTTCAGTATAAAGATCAGTGGCAGCTGTCTTTGCATCAAACACGAGCTCTGAAAGTGTACGATAATGAGATATTTGCAAAAACAGGTTGCTTTTTATTAGTGGCTTAAGTGGGAGGTTTTGTTGGTTGATGCTAATAGTAATGTCTAGAAATGCAGACAGTCGACTCAAATAGAGCCAGTATGTATATTGTAATCTAAAAAGTAATTTTTTGATGCTTGAAAAAACTTTGCTGCATTAAATGATAAGCCATGTGTCTTTTAGCACAAACAAAGTTGGTGGAACACATCCATATGCGATGAACTGTATTTACTCTTCTAGGACACTTGAGACTTTATATACATAATATATCTTATATAAAAATCACTTAATTCATTAATTGATTAATTATTTTCTTTGTAAATATTTTAGGGAATTTAGGGAATTTACCGTATAGACATTACTCATACTATTTTTTTTTTTTTTTGTGATTGGTAAGATTAAAAAAATAATAATAATAATTAAAAGTGGATTTCTATGCACTCCAAGGCTGCTTTTATTTGACCAAATATGCAGTAATTAAAAAAAAACATCGATTTAAAATATAAATCTTTTGTATTTCACAAAAGATATTTGACTACAAAAAATGTGCATTATCCATAACAGAAACTGCTGTCAACCTCAAAATGCCCAGTTAATAAATGGTGTGATGGTCATTCACCACTTTTAGAGTCTCACATTTTGATGTCTCCCCAATCATTCTGACAGAGTGAGAGAGAGAGAAAAGGAACAATGGAGCAGGCTATCAGGATCTAGCTAGCCTTCAGGGAGACAACCCCCGCCTCCTTGATATTATGGACTATTCTCATGCAGGACAGACTGTACCATGTCAGACAGTGAAGACTGCACTGGAAGTTTTAGACCTAATGAGGAAAAATCCTGCCACTGTCCTCTGTGAGGCATTTCTGGTAACAACAGAAAACTTGTTTGATGGAGGAGTCATTAAACCTCTACATGTCATCACCTGTTTTCACTTCTCCTCTACATACAGTACTACCTCTCGCTTTCCCTCTACCTCCCAGCAACTGTCTTCCACTGCCTCACACCCACCCGCCGTATTATCCCCTCCCCTCCACGCCGCACTCTCTGTGGGCTGTGAGCAGTGGTGTCATGGGCAAAGCGCCACACAAGACCTTTTCCAGGTAATTGAGTCTTCTAGCTCACACCACTAATTTGTGAAGCTCTGCTCTCCCCAGCAGTTACCCGAGAGACAAAACAGAGGGAGGGAGAAGGAGAAAATAACTGGCCCGAGTACAATATGTTAATTGGTTTCCTTTAGGTGATCAGATCAGGAAAAGGTCATTGCTGGTTTTGAAATATTCTGTGGAGAGTGTTCATGTTGTTACTAAAACTATTACAGCACACTGTGGGTACGGAGTTTTCCTCTTGTTTCTGCTTAAATTGCACTTGTCGTATATCATGTGTAATCATCATTGATGTACTGATGGCATTTTACATGTGAGTATCTTTTGAGGCAAACAAATGTTCATGGAGCCCTTTGAATTCATGGATTTTTTTAATTACATTTATTATTTATTAATTTCTGCTTCATCAATGAGATTGATGACAATGTGTTTATTTGGTTTGGTTCATTATTCTCTGGTTAGTTAGTCAGATTATGTATTTATTTATTTATCAATAACTTCTCCCAAGCCTAAACTTTATATGATATGATATATATATATATATATATTATATTATATATTATATATATATATACATTAAAAGTAATAGAATAATATATATACATTATATATAATAAAAATATAAACTAAATTATTATAAATGAAAAATATAGAATTTCTATTTATCTAATATATATATATATATCATATTTAAATAATGATATTTATTGAATGTAATTTTTAATGTATTAAAATAAAAATAAAAAGATCTATTTTCTAAAGCTGTGGAAATCTTTTTTTTTTTTTAATAGTTTAGCAGTAATTAAACTCAAATATTTGACTGCAGAATGTCACGTTCAACCAATCAGAATTAAGTATCCCAGAGAGCCGTATAATAGTAAGGACAGATCACAACTTTTCTAATTATGGTGGTGTGAAATATCATGCTGTTATTTCTTAATTTCATCCCTGTATCTGTCTGACTCTGCAATCAGTCTAATGACCCCATGAGTCCTGTCTCATGACTCTGGAGAGCCTCTCGCGGCTTCTGAGCTGCTGATGAACTCTGGGGTTGACATCCTCAATCAGCTGCTGTAAGCCAGTGTCATTTAGAGACATGGACTTTTCTGATGACTTTTTTTGATGACAAAATGAGAGTCGACCTGCTTCACAGTTGAAAAAGTGGGTATGTTCCAAAACCTAGTGACTTTCTTTATAAGCCGTATATTAACCCTTGTGCTCTGCTTAAAATCCTTTATGTAATTTGATGTGCCTGATCAGAATGACCAACCTTTTGAAAATTGCTTGTAAATCTGTCATTATGCTATGTTATCTCCAAATCTTAGATTTAATTGCTTTGTAAACCTGTGAGAAACAAAACTAATCCAATGTTCAGTAAGAATATTGCACAACGGGGATGGGATAAATCCACAAAAAAAAAAAAAAAAAAAATACACAATTTTATTTAATTTTAATTGAACTTTTTTATACTTTTAGTAATAATAACATTAGCACAGCCTGAGGGTTATCACAGGCATCAAATGAACTTTTTTCCCCCAGATTGTCTGAATCAACCTGTACTCATTAGGTTTAAAAACAAAATCACGTTTTAATAATTAGAGCAAGACCCTGCTTTCAAGGTTTTGAAACAAAGCCTAAATAACAATGTCAAGCAGACAGGCAATCGTATTACAGACAAAACCAAGCGAGAGAGAGGAAGAAAGCCAGATGTGATACACTCTTATTGTATATGTGAGAAAGCGCAAGAGCATATGAAAGAGCACAGAGCACTATGAGAATTCTCGTCTAGAGAGTGAGTGAAACTTTAATTTTGCTCTCTGATCAGGGATGAGTTATTTCATCTTTTGAAGCTCACTCTCCCCAATTCACACCATAGCAGTGAGAAGCACCTATTCAGTTACAGTGCAATAACAATGCCAAGCCAAGTGTGAACTGCATCATGGGTAAGTGGGTAAAGAGCTATTTCAGCCCTCTGTGTTAGTGACACTTCAGCCAAAGCTCCATCACATCAGTCAGAGCTGAGATAATGAAGTCTGAAGGGGAAGGATGGAAGCGATGCTGGCTTTTAGTTCTGAAGCAGCAACCAAGTGCCTTCATCATGGGCTGTATTCACATTCTCTGCCTTGCGCTCACTTTTACTCTTTCTTTCTCTCTTTCTCTCTGACAGTCCGTCTATTCGTTGATCATTTGTCATCTGCTGTAAGACACTATGAAGTGTTGATGTCAGAGATTTTGTCAGGAGAAAAGCGAGCTAGAACAAGTCATGAACTGACAGTCAGAATGTTATATTTAGAGCTTTGTAATAGAGGTTTATTAACAAAACAGCTCCATTAAGTCAGTTTTCACGACTCCACTCTTTGTTCAGTTCATGTATCACTGTAATTAGAGACAAAAAGGCTATTTTAGACCTTGATCAAACTGACGTTTGCTACAAGTTCAGCTTTGCAGGGTTTGATTTACGATATTCTGAGTTGCTGTTGGTTGGCAGAGTTGAAGAAATTATGGTGAATTATCTCAGAACCAGACATCATCTTTAAGCCTAGGTATTCTAAATACTGGTTGAGAGATATTGCCTCACATCTGTATTTGTTCTAGCTATTATGCTTAAGAATTTATCCTTCAAACTGCTTGAGTTTTAATCCATGATTTTGCCTGCAGGCACAGAAGTGAAATGCATTTTAAAAACTGACAGATCAACTGGTGAATAGGTGGAGAGAAAGAAAATATGGCAGACAGACAAAGATTTTCCATCTTTTCTTAAATATAAATAAATTTATCATGAACATATCGCCAGTGAGACAACTTCTCCTTCAGAACAGAAACTCAAGGAGACTTGAAAGTAAACAGTGCCCTCTCTGGTAGGTTTTAGTATTTTTTTACACTCTGTGTGTCCCCAGATGATGCTCATTAAAATAATAGCCTCACAATATCGTTTTAAATAATCAATGAAATCATTTAAAAAAAAAAAAAAAACTGAATGTGTTGAAGCACTACTGAAGATAAGAGAAAAGTGCACTACATTGTTGTAAATGCAAGGAATTACATATTGTGCATGTGAGGTTACATCAGGTATAAAAAAATGATTTTACATTTCAACAAACTTGGATTTTGCAACATCACACATAATTAACATCCAACGCTAAATCTAAATAAGAATGCAATTATAGAATTAACAAGGCAGTAAGGTCTTTTTTTCCCCGAGAGCTCATTAGAGTTTGTCTTTCTGTGTGTTTGTGTGTGTATTCGGGGGTAAACTGTGGCACACAGCACCAACCAACACAATTATATCGTATAGTTAATAGTTTAAGCAACACCAACACAGAAAAGGGCATAAATACCTACAGTAAGTGGTGCTAATTGGTGTATATGTCATACAGTTACAACACTTGGTCCCAAGCATTTACTTAAGAAGCCACAGTTAATAAAACATTCTCAATGAAATGCAGAGATCAGCATGAGAAAGTCACGCAGATATTCAAGCTCATATCATCTTATGCTTCCTCTGCTTTTTTCGTTATGTTAAAATATTAATGGGATGGTAATTTCCTTACCCTCATATGCATGTGCATGGAAGTGTCTCTATCAAATAATTTATTAGAGTCACAGTGCAGAGTGTGCATGCACACACACACACACACACACACACAATATGCAATATATAAAGCATCATTCTATTGCTCTCTCTCTCTCTCTCTCTCTCTCTCTCTCTCTCTCTGGATAATAACCATGGCTGTGGGGTTTGAAATGATCCTCTAAACTGTGAGCCATCAGCAGTTTAGAACACATGAATACATTCTTTAATGTAGGCAGTAATAAAGTAGCAGTCTATACAAATGTGATTTACTTCACATCATGAAAAAGAAAGTTTGCGGGATATTAATGTTCATTTACAGTTTTATTCTCTACTCGCAGTGTTACACAGTAACTTATTAACCCTTTTTTTGCAGCAAGGATTTATTAATTTGATCAAAAGTGACAGTAAATGCTTTTATAAGAATTGTATTTCAAATAAATAATGTCATCTTCAAATTTCGATTTATTTAAGATTCCTGTAGTATAAAAATGCATCACAGCTTTCTCGAAATATTAATTTGCAAACCTGTGTTCAACATGGATTAAAAAACTAAAGCATCAAGTCAAATTTATGAATGTAATGGCTGCTGAAAATTCAGCTTTACCATTATAAGAATGCATTACTTTTTAAATAGATTATAGGTGATAAGACTTTAGGGACCCATTCGCAATACTGACTATTTCATATTTACATATCTATTATTAACATAGGCTATTGTCTGTTTATTACTTATAATACACATTCCGCATGACCATATTCTTCATACCCAATCCCTAAATTTAACAACTAACTAACTACATATTAACTAGCAGCAAATTGATAGTTTAAGACAAAAGTTGTAGTTAATAGCAATAACTGGGCCTTAATTTAAAATGTGACCAAACAGTTATGTTAATTAACAGAATGAAAATATTCAATTTGTTCAGGGAAATTATCATTAGTCTTGTAATTTGCTCTACGTCATTGGACAGGGCATTATGGTGCACTTTTATTCTGTATCCTCGATACTGCTTGTCATTGCCTGACTGGGCAGCAAAGCCATCCGGACACAGTCAAAATAGCTTCCCCTGAACTCTCTATCCATGTGTACGAGTCCTGAATTATCTTGCTGTACTGACTTTAGCTGATGCATTAGCTGCAAATGTAGTGAATAGTTGAGCTACTGTATCTGGCATATTGTTATACCCTCGTGACTAACCAGCACTTAAATGTTTGTGTTCTGTCTGGCCGGTCTTCTATAAAGGTCAACAGATAGATTTCCTGTGAGCCAGGATATTCTAGTGTTAGAGAGTCAGAATATTCTGGGCAGCCACATTATGCAGTCATGTTGTCAGGGGTTACTGGAAAGTGTGACTTTTTACTTTTAGACATCTGCAAGACAACTTGTAAGAGTTATGAAATGTGTGAGATTGCAAACATGTAAAACAGTCCACATTTAAAAACCAATGATTCTGAGTTTGCTGCTTTTCAAATATAGTAACTGTTTGATTAAGCAAACCAAATTAGAGATACACTCGCTCTCTCATTTAAATTTCACCGTGCAGGCAAAACTTTTCTCACTTTTCTCTCATTAGCTTTGTGTGATCTGATGTACTCCTGGAGGAAAGTTTTATTGTTCGGTGGTTGCTCTTTCACTAAAGGAGGCTAATGTTCACAGTTACATTTTATTTAGGTTTCACTTTATATGGCTTATGTCTCTAGTAGTAATGCGGTAAAGTTCAGACAATTTGTTTTAGAAGATAATTGGGTTACCTCTTATTTATCATTGCACGCTTTTGAATCTTAACAAATCTGAGCATAGTTGTTGAATATCTAAAGGGGGATCATTTTCAATTGTGTGATTATAAGGGTCTTAAGCAGGAAACTTAATACAATAGTTCTTCCAAAAATGAAAATTTCTTGAAAATGTACTCACCCTCTGGGCCTCTAAAATGTAGATGAGTTTCTTCATCAGAACAGATTTGGAGAAGTTTAGCATTAAATTACTTTCTTGCCAATGGATCCTCTGCAGTGAATGAGTGCTGTCAAAATAAGAGTCCAAACAGCTGATTAAAAAAAAAAAAAAAACATCACAGTAATCCACAAGAATATATATATATATAAACTGTGTATATATAAACCTGCATCCACCAGATACCTTTGTATACTGGACGAATCTACAACCAATCAGACCACTCATTCTGATGATGTATGCTTAGCGACGGAACCTGAAGCCACTGTAACTAATTGTAGCTAGCTTCATTAAAGCAGTAGGAAAATGCCTTTACTTACTTTACTTCTTGACAAGAAAAACTGTCATGAAAAAATAGCAGAGTCGAACGATTGTTGCTGGGAGCTCGTTCCTCATTGATTCCCACTTTTTTGGGAACAGAAATGCTCTAAAACGGCAGCTTTGCCAGACTAACTTTGTTCGCCAAATAAAATGTAACATCACAGGAAGTATGGGTGGGCCCAGGCTAGAGCTTTACCTCTATACCTTTAAGCATTGACTTTAAACACTGGAGTCTGTGAGATACAATTAAGATATAATGGAGGGTAATGACAGATTTCTGAAAAATGCCTTGACTTTGTACTCTCCAGGAGGAGTCACAATCAGCTCCGCCCCCACCTCCTACCACCATCTCTAGTCTGTTTCCTAGGGTTGATTTAGTTATTATGGGCTCTTTCTCCTTCATTCCAGTGTCATTGCACACAGATTAGATGGGTTTTGGATTGGACATCATATATCAGCAAGTCAATCCATCAAGGATGTTTTTTGGTGACTTGCTACTGCCATCTGTTGAAGTCTTTTGTGTCCTCTGGGCTCTATTTCACAGGTTATAGGTTTGCCTCTAAAATGTATTATTATTTTTTTATTATTTATTTTTTATTGTTTTTTCAATTATGCATTTCAATTTATTAAATTCAATTGCTATGGCTGTTGCCAAAGCTAATGCCATGTTCTGTTTGAGCTAGATTTTTATTTTTTTTCTAGTCTTTACCAAAATTGGGTCAGATCATTTTCAGACCAAGTCTTATACAAGAATGACTGAATGGATCCCCATCCCCTATTAAAACTGTAATAAATTTGACAGCAAGGCCACCGTTGAGGGAGGCTATATTTTCTTTTTGCTATGCTGCTGCTTATTGAAATGTAATATATGTTGTACCGTGGCCTGATGGTACTCATGAAGTTTCATGATTTGGCCTAAGCTGTAAAAAAATGGTTAAATAGCTCTAATAGCCTAAAATTGTGATTATCTGATTCTTTCAGTCATGCTTAATGTGGATCTCTGCCATTCCAATGCCTGGCCCCATAATTATAATGGGCTGTATTTTATTATTATATCTTGTTCATGGGCCAAAGGCCACGGCATCTTCTCCAGATGTACTGTTTGGTTCAAGCATAAAATGCCATTTGTAACTACTTCCTCCCACTGAATCTGATACATTTTGAATATTCAATGACCTATGAAACTCTCCCAATTCAGTTTATAGGTTTTAGATCTCACACACGTTTGCCTGATTGAAAGCACATCTGTGAGAGATTGTGAATGATCGTTGGAGGCTACTTCTCCTTTTATTTTTATTTCTCTTATACTTTCACAAAGTCAGAATATTTACATCTACCTAAAGGCATCTACTGTACATTGAAAGTTTAGAATATATTGACATGCAAAAACAGGTCAATACAATCTGAAATGCATGGTTGAATTGCTGTCCTAGTGCAGGAATTGATCAGTTAACAATGCAAAAATTATCCAAAATTCACAATTTTGACTGTCAGTAATTGTTTCATGTCAAAACATCTTAATTCTTGTCCTGCTCTTTTAACACAGGTTATTTTTTCTACTTTCTATCCATTCAACCACCCGTTATTTCACAGTGACAGTCAGAAAGAACAAGTGAATATGGATGTGTCTGTTTGAGTCCTCTTTGTCACTCTTTTGGCTTTCACTCTTTTTCTCAGCCTGAAGCTTGTACTCTTTCTTGAAATATGTGAACAGGGACAAGTGACAGAGTATGGAAAACCATTTTAGTGTTAGACTAGTACAACTGAAATACAAATGAAAGTGAGAAACTAGCTTAAGGTAACTTAAGGTAATATAATTTAATTCTTTTAATCATTCTTTCTGCTCATCTTCGATCTTCAGTCTGTCTGCTTCTGCCTCTATGGCTCTCAGGCAATTGAAGAGAAGTGTGGACAAGTACATAACCTATTCTGCACAGGCTGAATTTAAAGATTACCAATGCTGAGGAAATACATCATGTTACACCAGAAGAAATATTTGATTAAATTTGCCTAGAAATGGATTCAGTTGTGCTTCACAAATGAAAGCGAGGCCATGTGACAGGGATTTGATAAATGAGTTCCCTTTGCCTAAGTCTCGAAAGACAGATTCTTGGTGAGCTTACAAATGTGGGAAACTGCAGTGTGATGTCAGAATATGATCTTTGCCACTTAGCTCTGTGGTTTGCCACATATCTCAGTCAGAATGCTTTGACTGACATGTTCTGCATATAAAGTGCTTTCGTGGGGTTTTCCTTTTTATACAGGTGAAAAACATAAATATTTATCATGGTGTGCTTGCTTTGTCAGTTAAACTACCTTTATGCTTTTATTTTCCTATTCAGACTAATTAATTTCTTTGAATGTGCCATTGCATTTAGGTATAAGACTTTACCTTTAAAATCATAGTTCTAATTGTGTTTCCTCCAAGAACACAAAAAATAAATAAAATTCAGTTTATATATTTTATAATTTCTAATAATTTGGTGTTATTAGGATTATTATCTTAAGTGTGCAAATATAAATAAAATAGAACTAATTTGTATGCTATTGCTTCTAACAATATTGTCAATTTTAGTTTTCTAACGATCTACTTAAGACATAAATGTTTTGGGTTTTTTTTCCTCCTGACTCCTGATTAATCTTTTGATGACAAAATCTTAAATCTCAGTTTTGGTTGATTCATTTTTAAAAATGCAAGAAGGGCAAGAAACATGTTTTAGCATTATTAATTCTTGTAATTCTTGTCTTGTGTTCCCTATTGTTTGTTGCACTTTCTGTCCTCTATGTAGCACCATGGTCCTGGGGAACGTTATTTCATTTCACTGTGTACTGTAACATGTATATTGTTGAAATGACAATAAAGCAACCTTGAACCTTGAACCTTGAACCTTAATAAATGCAAAATTAATGAATTCAAACAAATAAACAAACAACACTTCCTGTTTGGCATTTGAAAAACATTTTATACCAAAAATATTCAACAGTATTTTGCTGGTAAAGTACTGAATATGGTAATGGAGAGAGAGGGACAGAGAAAGAGAGTGGGAGGTGGAAATCTTTACTGTACAATATAGGGGCTGTAGACATTTTGGCTGGCACTGAGATACTAAAAGATAGTGGGAATGTCAACTGGGCTTTCAAACAGTCACACATTCTATAGTCTGTAGAGTCTTTGATTGCAGGGAATCTTTTTTCCTTCAGACTTCATTATCTCAGCTCTGACTGATGCAATGAGCTTTGGCTGGAGTGTCACTTGTACAAAGTACTGAAATGACACTGTAACCACTTACCCATGATGCAGTTCACACCAGCTATGGCGCTGTTATTGTCACTCAAACTCAATAGATTCTTATCTGGTTGATAATAATGGGAAGAGAAGGGAGAAACATTAAACAACTTGTTGCGCATAAATTGGGATTCAGACTTCTAACAGCAAAACAAACAAACAAAAAAAGGAAGAAGGAGGATATTTAATATCTTTTATATATTAATTAATACATTTCTGAGAAATCAAAGTTGTTGTTGTTAGTAGCCCCTCAAAAACATTCAATATATTATAGTATATTATAGGTAATATAGTTCTGAGCCAGACTCGAACCTGTGTTGTATATGATCACTACTGATCAATGTATTGATGCATACAGTAGGCTATATGTGCTATCCATTAGGCCACAGGTCAGACACAACAGTTCTGATAAGATATATGCTCATTATTCTTGTTTTTTGACCAATCAAAAGCAGTGCAGAACCCACTGCAGGTAAAAACAGAGTACACACAAAGGTATTTACTCTGCATTCACAGTATGTTGATAACAGAAACAAAAGAAAAATAGCAGGCTTAGTTGGGGTGCACAAGAGAGTCTTTGTTGAGTTTCAGAATGAGGAGCCAGCAGAATGATCAATCGGCATGCACTTTTTTGAGAAGATGTGACTTGAGGTGATGTATGGTTGTTCTTTTCTTTTTTTTGGTAAACAGTTATGTGGTTTGAGTGGCAGGAGCACTCATAGCTTATCTCTTGCTTTGAACTCTTGCTTATTTATTCTGAAACATAAGCGTCAACTTGGTGAGTCATTGCTGTGCTTTCTTATGCGGAAAAACAGCGGTAATTGATCGTTACCATGCGTGACTCCGACATTCACTGACGGTTTTAGCAACAGTCCCCTTTCAGTTCCTGCTGAGTAAAATGCTTCTTGCAGTCCTCTGAAATACTCAATGACCTTTCCAAAGCCTGTCAATTACAGGAAACCAATTAACATATTGTACTCAGTCCAGTTATTTTCTCCTTCTCACTTTCACTCCTTCTACTAGTTTTTGTCTCTCGGGTAACTGCTGGGGAGACTCGAGCTTCACAAATTAGTGGTGTGAGCTAGAGGACTCAATTACCTGGAAAAGGTCTCGTCCATGACACTGCTGCTCACAGCCCGCAGAGGAAAGCAGGGAGGGGATCGGGACCGGCGCTGAGAGGGAACGGTTGGGAGAGAAGAAGAGAGAGAAAGATAAAAGGAAGATGGACGGATAGGGGGTAAGAGAGGAAGTGGATGTGGAAGAAAAAAGGGAAAGAAAAGAAAGCAGGTGATTTGATGTGGAGTGGTGTGGTTTGCTTTGCGGCTTTGCCAAAAATATAAGCGGAACTTCTTGGTCGCTGTCCATGGTGCTGAACTGCTTAACAAACCACTGGCTGCTGTCCATGGTTCTGAAGCCCTTGTGTCTAGCATGTGCCAATGTCTGCAATGATTAAAGGGCCATCTGCTCCAGGCTGGATGAATTATGACTGAGGGGAAAGTCCCTTCTATAACGTTTGATATGCATAATTGGTTCCGTTGTAGCTCGTCTCCGCACTTTGGATGATGTTTGCATTGGATTTCGGATTTCACTTGCTCTGTGTCGGTCCATTAGGTGTTATTCTGAGGATGTATGAGTTCATTGTTGGAGCTTACCTTTGACAGATAATTCATCTTTCTCCCTCTCTCATTTTATTTATTGTCTTCCAGTAGCAGTATTACTGTTCTCTACTGTCTAGTGTTCTCTCTCTGTCCCCATTCAGACATGTCATCCTATATTATTGCAATAATTGTTTCAGCCCTCTGAGTGTAGCTGGCGCAATAACAATGTTAATGACCTCTCTGAAGTGAGCAGAACCTGTATGCGCTTGTGTCGAGATTATGGGGGAAGAGTGTTTTATATGCGGAAATGAATAGGTTTTATTGTGGTCATAAAGGGCTCTTCATTCTGCTGAATACAGATGTCTAAACAGCGTCAGCTGTGTAACTCTCCTATACATACTGTACCACACTGCACACTTCCAGTCATAACATGTGCGGAGAACAAAAATTCGTTGGAGAACAAAACTCCCGATGGTAATGATTCCGTGGTGTATTATGTACGAGTATTTTCACATAAGGCACTGTTTTGAGAAATTAAGATTATGGTACATGAAATACCTTAAAATCTCAAAAGTCTCTGGACCAGATCTACAGTTGTCAGATGATAGTGAGAATGACAGTTGACAGATGCGAATGTGATATCTTGTTGAAACTAACACAGCTATCTTCACCATACAGATACATAGATTTATTTGTTGTTGGATTTTTAATAATCTTGATTTCCCATAACTTTAGAGCTTTTTCTGGGTGAATCAGAGTGAACTGCTCCAATAATAGTGTTTCATGAGCATGCATTGTTCAGAAAACCAACAGCCAAGATCAAGATTTCATCAAATAATAAATAAAATTTTGGTTTGTTTTTCACCAAACCCTAAGCCCAGAATACTAGGAATATAAAAACTGCGTCTCATGGGACCATTCTGACATAAATTTGTCCAAAGCTTAATGCTGGTTACTATCCGTTGCCAATGTATGGATGACTTCAAGCCTTCAAGACTTTTTCTCCTTTCTCCTGACAATGACTCCATTTTCATTTTTGTTGAAGTAACTCTGTAACCTTACCCTAAACACTCTTCTTTTTTCAGTGTCTTTAATCTATCAGAAGGACGAAAAATGAGCAAATGAACCACCTTTCACATTCAGTTACTAAATGACTTCCTGTGTTTTAGTAGGCCAGCTCCCTGCAGATCAGTGCAGAGCATGTCCGCCCTCTTCATGCTCTCTGTTCCTCTAAGTGCTTTCCATTCTATGACACTGATCGATGGAGAACAGTCATAAACTCTCCCACTGGAGGAGTTCTTCACTCATAATGGGAAACACCAGGACAGTGTTTTCCTGTCATTTTGTCACACATAAATCTGTTGGTTGTAGATGAGTGTTTCTTCAGCGATGGCCACTTTTGGCCTTGTGGACACACTCCCACTAGTTTATTTAATTTGTCTACTAACAATCTCCAGCAGCAGAGAGACATGCCTTACAGGATAATTCTGTCATTTTTTGTCATTTTGTTGTAAAAGTCATGAACATTTTCGCCCCAGTGTCATCTCCATCACAACTCAAAATGTGCATTGTGCTTAAAAGTCTTACGCAATTGCCATTTTATTCCAATTTTATAAAAGTGATTCAAAGACTCTTTTGCTAAGCATAATTGCATTAATAGTGCATTAATTGCCCTGAATACAGACAGTTAAATTGTATTTTCACACATTTCCTATCATTTGACAAATTACCTTATTTAATTTTTTTCTCATATATGTCTTGATTGCATTGCAAGGCTATCAATAAGAAGAAAATTGCTGATAAAAAAACAAAAACAAAAAGAAAAAACACACACAAAAGTGTTACAGTACTGGTAAAAAGCTCAGTTTGCTCACTGTTTCACACTCTCACACCAGAGCTGCACACTTTTCTTCTGCACGGGCTCACTGCCCTTTTGTAACCTACCGCCTGTACCATTTTTGGCATAAGGAATAAACAGTTCAACAGCCAAAAACATCAGTATACAGAGTCAAAAGTCCAAATGTTCCTCTTCTGTAGCAGAATTGTTGTATGTTGGTTTCAAACAACTTTATTTTAAAGTTGAGCTGTTTTTTTTTTTATATATATTTTTTTATAAATATCAAATGGGTTCAAGTTGTCACTCTTTGAGCTGTCTTTTTGTCAGTTTTAATGTACAAAAATACAGAATACAACACTGATTTCACTTAATAACATGCTGTAGAAAATTTTCGCTCCAAATATCCTTCAGCATTTTTATATGAAAACGTGCTATTTAGTAAAAATATATTACTAACAATTATTATGTTCACTACCTAGAAATCCACCGAGAGCTCCAACAGAGTGGGTGCTGAAGGAAGCTTTCTGAAACATTCAGTGAACAGACAACAGCAAGTCATTTGGTATTGTGACAGTGAACAACATTCTAACAAAAGATAAAACACAAGCATTGCTCTTTTAAATATGCATATAGGCTACTTATAATATTAAATATCAGAGACAGGGCTATTTGAGGTCATTTCTAATAACGCCGCTTTGCAATTAATGGTGTATGAACTTCTGCTTTCCTCCAAAAACAAATAAATAGACAGATAAATAAAAATAAAAACAAAGGCCCATGAAAGCTCCAAAGCAAGTCCCAGAGGAAATTGTCTGTTGGAGTGTTCAAATCTCAGGACAGCCAGTGCATCCAGTGGTAATTAACTCTCAAACAGTTTGTGAGAACAGCCCTGGATATCCACTCTCCTTATTTCTCCCCGAGTCTTGCTGATGGGTGATTATAACTGTGAAGAGCTGCAGGAGGCCTCGCTCTCCCATTTACTCTGACCAAAACACTCTCTAATCATGCTCGAGTGTGGAGCTTTGCATGTCTCTGACTGAGTCTGAATATGATGGATTTAAAAAAAAATAAAAATTGGTTCACTGTCATGAGAGAGAACATATTTTTTAGTTATCCAGTTTAGTGCAGTTCCATTTTAGTAATCATATTCTTTCTTGTTTTTTATCCTACTCAAATCTCAAGACACAGTTGGAAAAACGAATAAGCTTCGATTCCCTTCTCTTTTTTTTATTTCTGCCAGGTTAGTTAAAGGTCACATGCTGTTTACGGGGTGAACACCGGCACTGAAAAGAACGCTGAGTTTCACTTAGTATTCTTAAAGAGAGCTTCTCCATCTTCCAAGAAGGACAAATGAGTCACGCATGGAAGGGAACGTTTCATTCTGGCTTCTCTTTAGGTTAAATCCTTCAGTTAAGTTTTGTGAGAGTGATGTCAAAGAAAAGTCTGCAAAATGAAAAGGATTTTTTTTCAGTTTCTCACTCCCAAGGTGTCAGATAATGGCTGCATGTCACTATATAGATGTAAAAGTTGTCCATTAGTGTCTTTATGCTGCTTCTCATTTCAATGAGAAACCTTTGGAATGGAATCTAAATTTTTAAAGAAATCTATCATTTTGTCAGTGCTTGTTATTCTGTACGATTATCTCTATTTCCATTTTTCATATTTATTGCACTGAATTCCATGCATTTAATCTGAAAGCTTCTGCATCTCAAAGCAGCAGCAGTAGAGATATGTTTATGTATAATTTCCAATTTGAACTCGTTCACATTTGTTCGCTCACAGTAGTTAATGTTTTAGTCTGTTGTTTTCTGTAAAAGTTCTGCTCTGCTGAAGTGTCGTGTTTCATTAGACTTTTAGTTTTTGGTTGGCTGACTAAAATATAAACCTCATCAGCATCAGCTTTCATCAAATATACTTCAGGCAGCCGCTAGTAAACTGTGTTCTGTGCTCAAAGCACCACACTGGGTTCTGTTTTAATCGCCCAACTGAAAAAGAAACCCTTGTCCCTGACACAACACACCAGCAGAGCAGAACTTCAACAAAAACAACTGATTAAAACATGAACCACTGAGTTCCAATTGAAAATTATACCACAAAGTGTTATCCTTCCTAGATGCAGGTGCAGCTTATCTATCTATATATATATATATATATACACACACATGAATATTCAAATTCATATATATTATATAAACAAATTATAGTAATTCAATATATATATATATATATATATATATATATATATATATTTTATTAATAATTTATTTCTTTTTTTATTTTTATTTTTTTAGATTCAAATAAATAAATAAATAAATAATAATCTAAATATTGAGAAAATCTCCTTTAAAGTTCTTCAAATTAAGTTCTTAGAAATGCATATCGCTAATCAAAAAGTTTTAATATATTCATAGTAGGAAATTCACAAAATACCTTAATGGAACATGATCTTTACTTAATATCTTAATTATGTTTTTGCATTAAAAAGAGATAATTTTTACTCTTCCAATGCACTTTTTGACTATTGTTATTTTAAATAAATAATATATAGATATATTAATAAGAAACATATATGTATATGTTAATATTAAGTTATATATTAATAAGAAACCATTATTTTTTTATTTTTTTATTTTTTAAAAACATCTGGAGTCACTAACTTAGATATCAAGCATTATTTAATATCACAATACTGGCAAATTTTTATTATTATTATTTTCTTCACCAACACATCTCCGTCATGGTTTTGTAACTGTAATAAAGAGTGCCCACCCAAACTCATTGCTCGTTAAATATTCTTAATCATTATCAGATGGTGGTCCAGATGGTCCACGGTGCAGTTCATTTTGCCAGGTCATTTTTACAGATGTGCTTTCACATATAAATCATTCATGTTATCGTGGAGAAAAGAAAAAAAAAACACAATGATGTTTCTCCCAATCATTTAGATTTCACTCAGTGATTGAAGCTGAGTGCTGACAGGCATCTGTATCCTCCAGGTGTACAGAAACAAATACTTGAGTATAAACCTTCACTGTTAACAGCTTTTAAAGTACAAGGCGGAGCTGTACAGAACAGCTTTCCTTTTTCCTCCCTGTCCCGAAATGCTGCTCTTTGGGGTTTACAAGGTTTTCATCTTGACAGCAGAAGAGAAAAACACACCTCAGTGTAAGAAGGAGAGACATAAAATAAAAAATATGGGCAAAGCTGGAGGAAAGAAACCAAGTGATGCACTGAAAGAATGGAGCCGAATGGAGTTTAGAGTCATTGACATCTATTTCTCTCCCTCGTATGTTCTCACAGGTTCCATTTATCCATTAATCACTACCACCCATAAACACTTTCCTAGCAGCCTCCTCTCTCTCTTTTACCTGCTCACAAATGGCTGTTTGCAGTTCCAGTGTGTGGCCTCAGTGAGAGGAGTCTGGGGAGTCATGTATCACTTCTGCTAACACCATTCAAGGCTCTTTCAGGAGACAAACAAGGATGATGGGGAAACGCCACAGAGACCTGCTCATGATACATGACACTGCAGCTCCACTTTACTAAGATATATTAGCTCTGTCCAGATGGACGGTGTCAATATTCAGAGAGGATGGCGAGCTAAAGGTGAAGTGTGTCATTTTCCTTGAAATACCCAGCGCAGAGACTAAAAGTAACCATTCACAGGTTGACTTTCACAAATAAACACTTTGTCAATGACATGCTTTTCAGGTGTTCAAGTCTCTTATGCTTACTAAAGGGATTGCATTTGTTTAATCAAAAGTATAGTAAAAACAGTAATATTGGGACATGATGTTGTAACAAAACAAACAAACAAAAAAAGTGTTTTAATGTATTTTAGAATGTAATTTATTAGAATGTAACTGTTACTCCAGACTATAAAATGTAAAATCTACTATGATGATTTGCTGCTCAAAAATAAATCTATTATTATAATCAGTTCTGGAAAACAGTTGTGCTGCGCAATAGTTTTGATTACCTTGATACATTTTTGAAATAGAAAAATTTGGTCATTTATATATGACTCTGGAGAACAAAAGCAGTCATAGAACAGATATATTTGTAGCAATAGCCAACGATACATTGTAAGGGTCAAAATTATGCTTCTCTTATGCCAAAAAATCATTAGGATATTAAGTAAAGATCATGCTCCATGAAGACATTTCGTAAATTTTCTTCTGTAAAAATATCAAAACATTTTTCATCAGTGATATGCTTTGCTAAGAACTTAATTGGGACAATTTAAAAGTTTATTTTCCCAATATTTAGATTATATATATATATATATATATATATATTTTTTTTTTTTTATTTATAATGTATTATATAGTTGTTAATATATTGTTATATTATTTAATTTAAACTGTTTGGTAGTTGATATACTATATTAGCAAACTGAAATTAAATCAATACAAAAAATACACATATATATATATATATATATATATACATATTTGTGTATATATATATATATATATATATATATATATACACACATGTTGTAGTATTATATTTAAGTATAACTTTGTTCTTTTTACAAATTTGTTGAACTCTTCTTTTCAACATTTGTGTTTTTTATTATTTTTATCTTTATTTTCTTTTTATAAATTTTCCTACACTGAACAAAAAAACTGCTCGTTACTTTTCACTTTACTTTTTGAGCAAGGTCATGAGCAAGGTTGCATTATAAAAATAAATAAATAAAAAAGTACTCTATCATCGTCCTTGGTTAATACATTTTAGTTTGTTTACATTTTCTTTTAAATGTAGCCATTTGCAGGTTAATTCAGGAAATTATTAAGCTGCGCTCTTTTGTAACTCTGGAAATTGCATACTTACTTACCTTACGTACTTAATGTAGTGCAGAATTTTCACACTTCATCTTTAAGGAAGTTACAGTTACCAGAACTGCAGTTCATATATGAATGCAGTGCTCACTTCAGCAAACTGAATACCCTTGAGTGTTAAAATGTTATTTGAACAACTTAATGAGAGACTTCCATTGCAGAGATGGTGTTTAAGAATTCTGAATCAAAATACCTGATTTGAATGTGAAACGCATTAATTAAGACTTAGATCTATAATGAATCACTTTACATGCAGTTGCATCCTGTTGACAACCCAGCTGCCGTAGATTCTGATCATCCATGAGAGCCTGTTAATTAATATACAGTTCACTTACATAATCCCAGACCAATCAAATATGATATCAAAAGTGTTTGTCCCTAAAGATATACTGAAGGTTTACTTAATACCAGCCGTGCTGATGAAAACAGAGACTAGCACATAAAAAAAAAAATTGTAACCGGTAATAGTCTTATCTAGACAAAGTAATTATAATTAAGCCTTGTCCATTAGGAAGCGTGAATTAGCTCATTTCTTTGTAGTGCCCTGCCTCTTACATCATCAGATCAGATCTGCAGTTGGACGACAGCACAGGTACTCATCCTCAGCCAAGTTAATTGAAATCATCAAATTATAAATCAAGGGCCCACTCAGTAATGAATCAATTTCTATGCGGTTTTATTCCTCTGCCATTTAGGTTGTGAAAATGTCTAATTAAGGATATTATGGGAAGTTAATGAATTGTTTTCTGTTGATCTCGGGATAATCTCTAAGCAATCAGTTGGGGGGTCAGAATTGCACTAGCAAAGGTTAACTCATTCAACACAATCAGAAATGGTGCCTATTATATTCCTGCGTATTTTAACAAAGCTGCTCACTGATAATTCAGTCTTTCACATTTAGTAATTGTAATGGACCTGTGGCTGTCAACCGGTGGGTTATGACCCCAAAGACTGGAGAGAAAAATAAAAAACATCTAAACGCAAATAATAAATCCCAACTAACCATATAATAGTGTGCAGGGCAGCACAAATAAATAGGCTTATAAACTTTAAAAGTAAAGTAGAAAGAAAAAAACTTTTTGGCACCAAACGTTGGCATCAAACATCTTTTGAGCAATTTCATTTTTCCATGGTATACGATGCTAGAAGGTATATATGCTGTTAAAAAGTTTGGAGTAAATAAGATGTATTATATTATATATAATATAATATATATACACTGTGTACACAATTATTAGTCAAGTTGTATTTTTGAGGATACATTTTATAATTGTACAACAACAGTGCTCTTGGTCAATCCAAAATGTTAACAAACCCTCAAACCTGAACATTTAAGTAGTAAAAGT
>JAUMHI010000053.1:14973156-14983943 GCA_032359435.1 Enteromius unitaeniatus | reverse complement strand
GATCTCCTCAGGCCACACCCGCCCTCATTACACAAATACACATCACCTGATATGCATTAAATACAATGAGCATTCAATTTTATGCAGCTTGGAGTTGGAGAATTACAGATAAAATTATGATATGGTCAAAAAACTCACTTGCCTAATAATTGTGCACACGGTGTATATTAGCGGAGGGCCGTTATTGGCGTTAACGTGCTGCATTAACGCGAGACGTATCGCGCAATTAAAAAAAAACTATCGCTGTTAATTTATTGACAAAGTTGTGTTGGGAGCTGGGTCTATACTACGCAAGCTGTGATGACTTTCACCTTGATATTTTAGCACGGATGTATACCTAGCCTAGTTGCACTGTAGCCCTAATCGGACGGGACTAGTTTTCTAAACTACTGTTCGTGTGAGCTTGGATTCTTATCACCTGTCGTCCATGATTTTCATGTACTGTACCATTTCGGACTTGACTAATACCTCCGTGTTTATTACAGAGGTGAGAGGGTCTGTTTTGTACATCTGGACGTCATGCGCTCTGTATGTGTGCATTGCTATAGTCATTCAGATTGATTACAATAAGTATAATCACATATACCATGGTGAAGCTAAATGGTTAGTGCAGCAAAATCATGTTAATGTGTGGTTACTTTAGTTCAACTATTATGATTTTTATTTGTAGTAAACCCATGTTTAATTTTGATAATTAAAACATATGTAACCGAGTGCAGAAATGAACGTGAGTAATCTTACCTGATACTGATATTACAATAGTCAGTCTTAACAGTTTACGTGATCTGGCTCTTTATTTGTATTTATTTATTTATTTTATGTATCAAAATATATTAAATATGCATGCGGTAAGAGGATCTATGGACTAGTAGTGTATATTTACTATGTATATTTATAATATTGTATATTTACTATTCATACAGTAGAAATACACACATATGCATGAATATATTTCAGAAACAAAGATAATGTTTATATATTAAAAATATTTACAAATAAACTATAAATAACTAAAACAAGGGATTTTATGTTGATATATGTCAGTATTCCTGTGTTTTTATTACATTGCTTCAGTTACATATTGCGACAGTTCAGACAGCTCTATATAAAATCTGAGCACTGAAGCATCTAAAGTAACTATACAACATTCAAAGTCACTCCTTCTGAGCTGAATGTTGCATGATCAAATCTATAAACTAGAAGCTTGGACACACTCCATTTTGAATGACCTCAGTACTTGGATCAAAACGGCTGTCTGTTGGATACCAGGAGCGTTTGTTTCTGGTATCCAGGCTTGATTCCAGGCTTCATTATGATGAGAGATGAGATGAGTTCTTATACGGCACAAACATAACTATTACACAGTTTTACTTTTTGAAACTTGATAATGATGATTCAGATGAGAGGGCACTGCACCCTTTCTGAGGTCTGTGACAGTATTATCCCGCACACTGATGAAAGCATGCTTCCAACTAGCAATTAATCAAGAGTCAATGTTGAGTCATACACAATCCCACCATTTTCCTTATAATGCTGACGTGCACATCTCTTCATCAACATGCTGTTTTTCCAATCTGAGCTGTCACAGCCAATTTCCTGGATTGTCTTAAATAAATAGCTGGTGATGAAGAAACTTAACAGGACAGAAAAAGCGTCTGTGAAGAGGTTTCAGTCTTTAATGTATTGCATGCATTTTAACTACACTGTAAATAGCAGATTAAAGGTGAATTGTGTCATTTATGTGCCTTTATTTATTTGTTTGTTGTATTTATATTGTTTGTTTAGAGTTGCTGAGTCTAGACCTGGAGGCTGTGTCATAAAACAAGTTTACCAACAAGCCAAGCTTATTTCAGTTAATCTGTCATACTAAAGAAATTGCTTTATGAACTTAATAAATAAATAAATAAATAAATAGGTTGCAGTAATGGAAATAGAGCTGAAATAAAATAAAATAAAATATATTAAATTGAAAACCTAAGCTTATAAAAGCTAAAATGAAAATTAGCTGAATTACAATAAGTTTAGGTTGTGTAATTACCAACACAGTACATATTTTACAAGTTCTCAAATTCATGCTAATTTGTATAAAATCAGTATGACCTCGCGCATATGATTTTGTATGATTTCTCTAAACCCCAGTGATGGGTAGGTTTTAGATGTGGGATTAGGTGTAGGTCATTCGTACAAATTCATACGAACTTGTAACTCATAAAAAACTTACGATTTAGCAAAAATCGTATGAATGCGAGTGAGCTCATACAAATGTGTACAAATTAGCCACCTTGTAAAATATGTACGAATTGCTATTAGATCAGGCTCGAAATTACAGCTAAACTAAACGCTATGTATAATAAACACTAACACAATGTATAAATGCTACATTTTTTTAAAATAATATATATTTAAGCACAAGAAGGCAGAAAATATGAAAGGTTTAGTTATTTTAGTATTATTTGAATACTGCTAAAATTTGTGTTTATTTTTATTTCATTTTAATTTACATTTTAACAATTTTTTTATTTTGCATTTTTTAAACGTTTATCTATATAGCTTATTTTAGCAGATTATTTTCCTATTGTTTATATATTAATATAGTATTTACTAGTATTTTGAAATAAATGTTTATTTACTTTTTGTTTACATTAGTAATATATCAGTAATTTAATTGGTGGTATATTAGTAATTGTATTAGTTTTTAAAAATATTTTTTGTTTACCATTATTATTATTATTATTATTATTATTATTATTGTTGTTGTTGTTGTTGTTGTTGTTGTTGTTGTCTTTCACTTTTCAATTAGGAGCTGTACTTCACAGAAAAATGGCCAGGAGCATTACTACTAACATTACTAGGCATTTAGGTAATCTCACATTAAATTTCTCTCACACTCCAGTACTATATAAATATATCATAAAATGATAAATAAATAACATTTAGGGTGAAGCCACTGAAGTGTCCAGCTGATGACTGACTCGGCTACAGTCAGCCTGTTTCCCCTGTGTCTGCTTGATGTGGTGAAAAGTACAGCCTCACAGTTGTGTAGACAAGGACATATCTTTCGAGAAAAGAGGGCAGTGGGATGAACCGGTCTGTGAATGCTTGCAGTCGTTTGGGTTGAGAGGGTCAGGATGGAAAACAGATGGGGAAGGGCCATTATTGTATGCCTCATTTCCGATGATGGGCAACGGGAAAAGGTGACAAAACAGTAAAAAACCACAGGAAGTAATTTTAGACTTGATTTGGTAACATTTCCTCTCTTAGGCCATTAGGCGGTGAGATTGAGGATTTTAACGCTGCTGAATCATATGCTATTAGCAGACATTGCAGAGCCTTGGGGCTAAATCCTGTATCCTAAAGGATTACCACTTCCTCTCTTTAAGTTCAAGTCGGTCATGCTTTTGGGAATGCCATGAAAATGAGTTCCACCGATAATATCCTCTAAATTAGTGCTGGGAGCTTTTGCAATTTTGGTGAGATTAACAGCCTCCTCCCCCCTTTCTAAATGCACAGTTACATCACCTGTATTTTCAAAATAACTTACAGGTTTAATGGTCAGAAAGTCACTTGGGTCAATAGCTTTTTTGTCATATAATTGTCAATGCCAGTGCATATGCTGAAGAGGGTGTTTTTTATATTATTATGATCCAGGCGATATGTGCCCTGTGGAGCCCATTACTGTTAATGATGTATAGCTGACTCACTGTAACAAAAAGACTTAATGGGGTAAAACTGGGTAATGACTAATTTCAAAGCCCCCCTATGGACATGAATTTTCATGAAATATATAGAACTGAGGCATGTATAATATGGGTCATAAGGGGAATCATTTAAGGCATAATCTACTTACATGGATCAAACTTGAAACAGATGAAATTATGCAGTTTAGATAACACTTTGCTTATGCCATACGTCTCTAATGACTTGGTCAAATTATCTGTCACTGGCAATAAAGTGATTTTATTTAAAGGTTTAAAGGGTACAGTGGGGATGAAATCCACCATTAATGGGTTTTCTCTCTCATAAGTCATACCGTCACAATACTTCTTTTACGAATTCGCACTTCCTCATAATACGAATAAAGTGTAGCATGTTTGGCGTGCTAGTTTGTCCTAGAGGGCGGTAGGTTGGAAGGCGGTTTGGGGGATATCTGAGGAGGCTGTAGACCAAGAGTCCCCGACTAAGGAACGAAAGGTGGAAAGGAACGAAAACTCAGTGTGGGAGAAAAAATAACTTGGGAGGAACCTGTCTTAGCGGGGGCCAGTATTCCTCCGACTGGAGACCCGACTCCTGGACCCCAGATTAAGAGGTGTAAGGGGCGGGGGAGGGATGCAAAGAACAAGATACGGCGAAGAGGAAGGTAGCGGTATTTAAAGAAGAAGTCTTGTGCTCTGATAGGATAATTAGGTAACAGGGAGATTGAGAACGGCTGGCTGATCATTCGTACGTGCTCCTCTCAAAATTTGTTAGAAAAACATAATTTATCAACATCACTTAGTGTCCTCTTTTTTAACTCAGTAAGTATACACTACTATATGACCCCAGACCACAAAACCAGTCATAAGTGTCAATCACCTGAAAGCTAGAATAGAAAAAAATAGAATAAATACGCACATTTTTGGCTGAGATACAGCCATTTGAAAATCCAACACAGTCTAATGACCAATTTGTATACATATATGTACAAGGTGGCTGTGTTAATTCATGCAAATTCCTACAACCTAACTCTTTTTTTTTTACAATTTTGAATCACTTCGGAGAAGCCAAGATAGATCTCTTTGCCTCTCCCGAGTCGACTCACTGCCGGCTGTTTTATCCCCTCTCCGAGTCCCCTTCTGACGCACCGTGCAGTCCCATGGTGTTCTCGGAGGAGATCGCTCCCCCTGCTACGGCAGTCCCGAGTGTGTCCTTCGGGGCACCCCGTGAGGTTGAGATGTCTTCTGCACCAAATACACATTTTTTTGTATTTTAACTCAGTAAGCATACACTACTATATGACCCCAGACCACAAAACCAGTCATAAGTGTCAATCACCTGAAAGCTAGAATAGAAAAAAATTGAATAAATACGCTTTCATTTGATTAAAGGTTTGTTAGGATGAGAACATTTTTGGCTGAGATACAGCCATTTGCAAATCCAACACAGTCTAATGACCAATTTATAGACGTATATGTACAAGGTAGCTGTGCTAATTCATGCAAATTCCTACAACCTCACTTTTTTTTTTCAAAATTCATATGAATTGCCAACTCGTAAAATACTGTTCGTACAATTTGTGAGGTCATATGAATATGTACGAATTAGCCGCCTTGTAAAATATGTATGAATTGCTGTGAGACTGGGCTGGAAATTTGAGTAGGCAAACAATTCTAAATAGTTGTCCAAATGAAATTCTTAGCAATGCTTATTACTATTACTAATTACTAACACTAAACAATTTGGTTTTAATATATTTACGGTAGGAAATTTACAAAATATATTCATGAAACATCATAATGTCCCAATATTGTTTTTTGTATAGTTGAAAAAATTCAAATTTTGACCCATACAATGTATTTTTGGCTATTACTGCAAATATACCCCAGCAATTTAAGACCGGTTTTGTTGTAGCTCTAGCTCCACCAGAGGGCACACCCATTCACCACACCTCCATTGGACTCTTTCTCTCACAGACTCAATTTCCCATCATACACTGCTAGCACTCATTAATCATCACCAGCTGCTGCCTATTATCTCACCCACTCAGTCATTAGCACTCTGCTTAAATATCACAGTCTAACAACAGTTCTCGGCGAAGTATTGACCTGCACTGGCAATTCGAAGCGTTCTAGTTTCATGGTTGTTTCTATTGTTCCCTGTCGACACTTCACTCGTACTGCGTCTGCTAAGACGCTATGGGAAAAACATTTTTTTTTTCCCCTAACTGAAGCTTATTTAACACGCAGTGAAACTGCACAGCCGTTGGAAAACTGTTCTGCTGCTGGCTTTGGCATCAGTCAAGCGAATAGGCGATCTGTGGTCTGACCAGCTCTTTATCTGCTTCGGTGTCCGCTTCTAAGGGTTTACGGTCTTGAAGAAAAGGCTCTTTAAATGAGTTCAGACGCTATTTGCTAGCTTACTCTTTTATGCACCAGGACTGCCCCATAGGAGTAAATGCTAATTCAGCTAGGGGCCTCTCAGGGGCCTTTCGCCTGGGCTCATGGGCTTGATACCGTTCCCATAGCATCTTAGCAAACGCAGTATGAGTGAAGTGTTGACAGGGAACAAATAGGTTTCTTCCGTAATCCAGGTTCCCTGAAACACGGGAACGAGTTCTGCATTCCATGCCATGCTGTAAGTGCCCTTCAGTCAAAGTAACCTGAAGTCCTGTGGCGGTTCAGCCGCTATATATAGATGGCCCCGCCCCCCTCAGGCTGGCTTCGGCAGGAGCCAGCCATTGGATGCTACAGCACGGCAGCTTGCCAATTGGTATAAAAAATTACCACTGCACAACCAATGGCTGTGCAGTTTCACTGCGTGTTAAATAGACTTCAGTAACCTATTTGTTTTTTACCTTGCTCTGTTCCCTGATTCTGTATTTATTCACTGCCTGCCTCGAACCCTTGCTTTGTATTTTTTGTATTTGCTCTGCCTCCGATGTACCTGTCTGCCTGTGATTTTGACCCTGTCTGTCGACTTTGAAACAAAAGCTCTTGCAAATGGATCCGAATGCTCATGCCGCATTCGTCACAATTTGACACTGTTACAAATAACTAGTTTAAGTGAATACTGTTCTTTTAACTGTCCTATTTACCAAAGAATTATATAAAAAAAAAATAATGGTAACTGTTTTCAACATTGATCATGAGACTCTGGAGGATCATATGACTAGAGGAGAACTGGAGTACAAATATATATATATATATATATATATATATATATATATATCAAATTCACAAATATAACACAATAGAATATGTATTAACAGTTATTTTTACAGCCATGGGAAACATATAGGCAAAATAATAATATTAATTATTATTATTATAATAATAATAATTACATTAAAAAAAATATATATAAAATGAAATAATGATATGAGACTGATACTCTGTTTCTGTTGCAATGACTGTTGGACTCCTTTACAGTGAAATAGAAAAGTAGCTCTGTAAACAAAGTAATACATTGAACCAAGTCTTTGTGAGAAAAGGTTTTTTGTTTTTTTTTGTCTGTGTGTGAGGGTTTATTGAGCAGGATATTCATTGTGTCTGGATCTTTTCCACTCTCTTTGACAGGCCTGGAAGGATTATGGATGCGATCATGGTTCGGACTGTTTCTCCAACATTTGTCATTCAGTTATCAAACTGCCAATTCTCTTCTTTGGAGGGGTGGAGGGTGAGACGATGGTGGGCTTGAAATAAACGTGAGCCAGCAGAGAGATTTATACTAATCCAAATCTTGGATTGATGTTCATAGAATATCACGGCTGAGTGTGTGTGTGTTTGTGTGTATGTGTGAGAGAGAGAGAGAGAGAGAGAGAGAGAGAGAGAGGAGTGTGAGTCATTCTCTTTAGATTAGGAAATTCAGTGTGTATTCAAGGGCCATTTCTTGGCGTGTCACAATCCAAAATCACCAATTAATTGCCAGAAAATACCACCCGAGAGCTGTATAGTACATCTGTCATCTTCTTCATGACATCTTTTTGGAAGTGTCAGGATATGAATATTAAACACCTAATCTCAAGCCACTGTATTATTCTTCTAAATGTTCACTGGACATTAATTTGACAGGGCAGCTCCTTTCGTATTAGAACGAACTAGCATGTTTAGAAGTCAGCAGCATGCGAGAAACTCTATTTAGAATACATCATGCTTTTGGCGTCTCAGTATTAATCTCAATGACAATTTATTGATGGAATCTAAGAAGCTTTGACGCCAGATATTAATCATTGTTTGTGCAAGCAATACTACTTCATCTCTGTGGATTTGAAAAGCAAAAGGCTCCACATTAAGACATGAAACGGACCAAGACCAGCTGCAGCTACAGCCGGTCCTGCTAATTAATAATGGTTTATATCAGTACCATGAGATTCAGTTTGGAGGAGGCAAAACAGAACAAACAATGGGGGGGTTTTGAAATGCATATTATGTTGAACTTCACAGCTGAAATATACAGTTTTGGGGGAATAATGAAGTCTTTAAATATTTTAGTTCCTTTCAAACACGCACACACATGCAGATCTCCCACGTCAAATCAGATAATAACGAGAGACAATTCAAAGGTAACAAAAGCTTTCTGGTGGCTTATTGTCTGTGATGTTGTTTATGTTCTGCTAAGCATTACTTTAGATCTTCACTTGGTACATTAAAGTCTGTTACGTTATTCCCAGACAGGATCCAACCTAAAAACACGGTTTTAATCTGGTCTACTGTATTCCGAATTAGCATGGCTTTGATTTCTCTCCCTTGATTCAGTCACATTGAAGGTCATTTGAAAAGTCTTTGATGCACAGCTACTTGAGTTTTATAATCGGATGTAAAAACAGATGTAGTCCTCCTCATTATTTTTAATAAAGGGGAAAAACAAACCAGAAGAAGAAAATCATACGGTAGTGGTATATAAACAAAACCGCAGTAATAAAAAAAAAGAAGTGGGAAATCAATCAATAGGAAGAAGTTTCCACATATTAGCTAGATAACATACTTCCCGATTACACATGCCCAGATTGTTAATATGCAAATTTTTATTTAATGGCTAAAGAGAACAGAAATTTCTTCCAGTATATATGAGTAATTTGAATAATCCATCAAAAGTAACAAATAACAAAACCATTAGTTTCAGCGCTTAGTTTCTTTTATTGGCCACCACACAACCATATGTGTCTTATCAGATTCATGCATGATGATGCATTTGATGCACACATTTAATGGACAGAATGATTATGATGGTCATTGCATAAATGGAGACACATCTGTTTTTAGCATTTAATTTGAGGAATGCTCACGCATATTTGTACACATTTATGTTTATGTATAATTGTTCTTAATCACTGGTGTAGCGCCAGTTTATAGAATATAGGTAGGACTATATGATGTTTATCACTGCACCCGCATTAATAACTAACTAGTTTAATTTGAGTATGCCTATGTATAAATCAAATGACAGTTCTGTCATTTATATATTTTTGTTTTTTCCACAACATCTCAAGTTATGAATTGTGCCCCATATATAAATATATATGAATGGTTGTTTCTGTTTATTTTTGGATGTATATTGGATGTGTATTTGATCTGTACTTTCATTACCAAAAAGGGTTTGTTACCAATGTCCTGTTACACATTTGTACTTACACACACCATTCTGAGGGTTGTTACATGTGTGAAGTTACAGAAATATTACAGCTGTAGATACTATGTACCGGTGTATAATTACACTGTGGTTACATACTACATACACATCTTGTTACTATGGAAGTACACAGGTATAAGGAACACTTAATATGAAGTGGGATCAAATTTCCTTTACACACTTTTTTTGCATAATTTTACAAAATTACTGAATTTATTGAAATTTTCTTTTTTAAAGTTCTATTAAAATGTAAACTATATATATTGTTCAAAATAATTATGCTATTTCACATTACCACACTTTCATTTCATAAAACATATGCTGCAATAACAGACGTTTTTAGTGCTTGTAACGAAATCATTCACAACAAACTGCATTATTAGGCCTATTTTAACTTCTGCATGAGGTTTGGAGGACATATAAATGCTGCAAAGGTGTTGTAAGTTACCACAGCTCTCCTATCGCGATGCACCTGCCGTTAAGGTGCAAAAAGATGCAGAATAAAACCTTGTCCTGACAGACTGATCCAGATATAATGTAAAATAGCTCTCATTCCGGACTCTTCCAGCGGCCGACACACACACACAGGTGTCCCTGCTGCATAATTCATGTGACTTTCACTCTCACACTGGCCTGGTTTCCTGTGAAGGCTGAGCCGCAGAAATTACTCCAGTGTTTCTGATTGCAGAGAGAGCAGACAGAAGGTCTAGGGTTCATTTGTGTTCTGTGCGAGACTAGACAAAAGAACGTCATTTATTTTCTCTCTCTTCGTCTCTTTAGTAGGCTGGCATTTAATGTTGTTTCTCCAGGAAAGTTTTGAAGAAAAAGTACCTGTGTGATTTGAATGTATAAAGAGAAGTGAAGTGTTACATAACAGTTTAACAGAGAAAAAAAAACTTGTTTGTAGTCCAGAAAGGAACCAGCCAATTGATTTCAACCGTGTTATATATAGCTTTTAAAATCAGTAAATTCCTTATAATTTAAATACAAATATCTAAAGATTCTTAAATCTAAATAAATGTAATTGAGAAGCAAAATATATTAATTCTTGTTTTCTAAAATAAAAAGTTTTTGCTTAAAACTAAATAAAATATCTGCCAGTGGAGTAAGAAAATCGTCTTTTTTTTCCACCTTTGAATTAAGTTTAAGGTTCTTACCACATTGACTGATATTTTCATTTTACATTATAATATATTATTAAATATTTTATTCTGCTTAAAAACGGACCATTTATTGACTTTTAAAGTGACTTTAAATGTGATATTCAAACAAATTTGACATGTACAGTACAATGTTTACAGTATTTATTTGTAATCATATCTATCTATCTATCTATCTACACTCAACAAAAATATAAACGCAACACCTTTGTTTCTGCTCCGATTCTTCATGAGATGGACTTAAAGATCTAAAATTCATTCCAGATACACAATATTACCATTTCTCTCAAACATTGTTCACAA
>JAUMHI010000053.1:14924400-14969613 GCA_032359435.1 Enteromius unitaeniatus | reverse complement strand
AGATCTTTAAGTCCATCTCATGAAAAATCGGAGCAGAAACAAAGGTGTTGCGTTTATATTTTTGTTGAGTGTATTTATCTCTTCTTCAAGGTTCAAATGCAAGGGCAAATCTAATATACTGCGGGGGTACAGTTTTCATTTGCAAAATGTTTAATTCACTGAATTAGCCAAAAATAGACATCATCCTTTTTTTTCACTATTTCCACTAAAGAGAATTTGTAACATATACAGATTATACTGTGATATAAAATGACTCATTATGACTCCTACATGCTAATTTTCCAGGTCTAGTTCCCACAAAGTTAGTTAGTGTCTGACCCTCCAGGCAAAACCCACCCCAGTCAGAGAACTTAGAATCCTGTCCTCCATCTCTTGCGCAACTCCAAGCTTCTTCAAACTGGTTTCTGCATTTCCCAGTCAATTGTTTGTGACAGTATATCATAACCTCAGATGTATTCCGTAATTTCAGTAATAGCGTCGCATCAGTGAGTCTGTTGATAGCCTTTTGATCATCAGAAACAAAGTCTCTGAAGAGCATTAATGAGGCACTGTGTCGGGCGTGTTAGCGTTTCCCCATTAGATACTGTGCTTATTATTCCATATTCTGCATTATATTTACACAATAGCCTTCACAAAACACCTGATGCAGTGATGTTTTATATTTATTAGTTCAGATAAAAAGCCTTCCTTTAGGAATTAAGCTGGAATAGATGCTCCCTGCTCTCATTTCCATAATCTAATAGTGTGTTTATGAGGGAGAGTTTTTATGTTGCTGTCTGAATAGAAATGATGCTAAAAAACAAAACAAAAAAATGTGCATAGGAGAGAGAAAGAGAGAGAAAGAGAGAGAGAGAGAGAGAGAGAGAGAGAGAGAGAGAGGAGGAAGGAGGAAAAAGAAAGAGAGAGTGTTTAACATCCTCCTCAAGCCGCATTGTTAGTCTCAGTAGACATTGAAAAATATACACACGTACTTAAACACACGCACACAGGCATGTATTAATAATTTAGTAGCCATGTCTCACTGGGGTTCCCATATGAAATATTATTTCCTTCATTAATGGAGTTTAGAAGGGGACAGAGTGCAGTTGCTTCTCTCTGCTACGGAATGTAATTGTGTGTGTCTCATCTGAACTTTGAGTCAGAACCCCTGAACGTTCCAGCTAAACAAGAAATTCACACATAATGAAATATTCATCAAAACAATTGAGCACAATAATTGTATTGACAGTGTGGCAGGCTTTGTGGTCACCTGTGTGTGTGCCTGCATCTGGTTTTGCTACAGGATGTGTGTGTGTGTGTGTAGATGCATTTGTAAGTGCATGTGTAGAAGTGAGTCTTACGGTCCTTGCAATTGGACTTAACAGATTGTGAAGGTCTGGATGTAATAAAAAATGTAAAAAAATGTGAATGTGATTTTTGCATTGTATAAACTTTCAGACAGAACTATCATGTGCTCTGGTGCATGTTTTTGTAATTAGTTTCATATCAAGTATTTTGTTCCCTATATCATCTTTATTTTTAAAATAGGTCCAGTTCCAAAAATACAACCTTTACTGACAATTACAAAGTGAAATCCACCAATTAGAGAACTCACCGTCACCATGGAAATGGAGATTGCAAGCACTGTTTTGATGAATTTTTGGCAGTGAGCCGTATACCTCACTAATGCTATTAATATGATGTTAAAGGATAACAAAAAAGAAAACGCACACACACTGTGTTTAATATAAATACAGTAAATTTGTAAAAATATTAAACCATTTAAAATAAGTTTTAGGTTTTACTTCATTTTATTTATTTTGTTTTTTTTTTCTGTAACGGAAAAGCTGAATTTATCATCATCACTCGAGTCTTCGTGATCCTTCAGAAAACATGTTGATTTGATACTTATGAGACATTTCTTCCTATTGTTATTATTTTTTTGAAAATTGCTTTGCTGATTAATGAAGTACGAAGAACAGAAATTATCAGAAAGTTTGAAGAATAGCATTCATTTGAATAATAAAAAAACTGTTATTTAATAAAAAAAGGGAGTATACATACATATATTTAACATGGATCAAAAAAAGTTATACAATTCCTCCCAAGAAAAGAAATGGAACATTTTGGCTTTTTGGATTTGAACAATGTTGTCTAATACAAAAATAAAACGGACTTATTATTATTTAGAATTGTTTCTTTTCTAAGTATTTCTGTATTCCTGGCCAGTAAATTACCACAGCATCAGATTTAGCAATACAGTAAGTAGACACTGGCTGACAAACACTATTACAATCCTTACAGTGAATATAGTTCACTTTTAAAGAAATATGGCCAACTGAGACTGACCCAAGAAACTTATTTATCACTTACCTCTAAACATCTACAATGAAGCTCTTTAAAAGCTTGACAATGCTACAGCATAAAACATGTTTCCATCTCTCTTGCTCTCGTGTCTTTTCAGTCATCGAGAGCATGTCTCTTTATAAAATCTGTAGATGTCAGAGTCTGTGGCCTTGGTTTATTCTGAAGATGTAGCTACATGCATTATTTGCGTGCTCTTAGGGGAGAGTTCTCCAGGAGGATTTGTAAAGCTCTTGTTAACGGCACACATCACCTTGGCGCTAATGTCCTCAAGGAGTTATTAGTCTTGTTTAAAATAACACAAGTTTAAATAATTCATAATTCAGGCTCATTTAGCTGAAACAGGGTGGGTGTGTGAACAGGGGGACAGGTCTTGCATTATAAAGACTATTAATATACCATAAGGCACATAAGCAGCTCGGCCCATTTATTCGCCACGTCATAATGAAGGACTAACACCTGGGAGCTTCCATGAAACGGGCTGATATCAGATGACTATATTAGTGAAAGTGTTGTGTTTGTGTGTGTGTGTGTGTGTGTGTGCTTGCGCATTTAGGCGATACTCATCAGATTGAGTTACTCCCAAATTCCCCAAAGAATAACCTGCCCAAATTGCTTCTTTCTCCCTTTTTTTCCACTCTGCCACCTAAACAGATGTTGACACTCTCTATCCATCTAAGAGTCATGGACAATGCCCTGAGGAGGAGTGACTGGGGAATTGTGGCTGATACACATATTGTGCCGCTCACGGTCGCTGTAGGCACAGTGTGAAGTCAATATCCATCATTTGAATTGCAAATTGGTACATACACCGATATCACCTCACCGTTTGCAGAGGATGAATGCGAGGACAAGGTCATGGTTATGGGATCAGAGACCCTGACTAGGTCCTTGTCACTGGCAGACATTGGCTGTTATTGTAATTAAAACTTTAATGGACAAAATCATCTAACAGTTGCATACCACATTGAGTGCAAGAACCTGTCTATCCACTAACCACTCACAATACAGCTTATAGAATTTGAGATTTGTCATTCCGAACCTATATGCAATAATTTCTATGTCAAACGAAAAAAGAATTTCAGCAGCTTTTTTACATAAACTGCAGGTCAAACATTTGGAATATTTGAGTTTTTAATGTTTTAAAGGAAGTCTCTATTTCTCAAAAAATAAAGTTGAACTGATTTTAAAGAATCTGTTAATTCACTATTATTTTCTCTCTGAAACAAACACAACCTGAGGTGTGAACGACTTACAGTATGTTCATTAAATCTGTATTTCTTTAATCAAATACAAAAAAAAGAGCTTGTTTTTGGTTCTCAAATCTGATTGGTTAAGAACCGTGAAATACTGTACCGATATCGCTTCAGTGTCATAGCAAATGCTTAAATCCGCTGTCTTTTTATAAATAATACTGTTTTGTGTCACAGAATGCAGTTTTAAGAGTTTTTTAACCAAGAATGTGCTTGCTTGGACTTCAAATATGCGGCTTGTTAATAAAGATCCAGAGATCTGGAGAAGAAGATCCATCGGTTCAGCTGTCGTTCAGCACAAACATAATGCTTTTCTCAGTGGACATTCTAATTTTTGTTTTATTGTGAGATATGCAGGCCATCACACTCACTCAGTCCATCTCTCTAATAATACTTAATAGGCTAGCAAGCCTTTAATATAGTAAGCTTTCAATGAAGCAACTCAACGTTCCTTTGTTACTAGCTCTAAAGTGGCATTTAGGAAATAGTAAAGGAGCTTGGGCTCAGCTGTTAAACTGTCAACTTCAGATTTAAATCTGTGGCGGAAGGAAGTAGTTCGCACAGAAGAAGGCTTGTAAATAAACACTTGTGCCATCGATCTGTTTTATAAATGCAATATCACTCGAGTATGAGAGTGATACTGTCTATATATCTGTGGCTGTGATTGCCTCTGGTACTCGGCATTCCCACAAAAGTTTATTCCAAATGTATATAATAACTTAATTTATATATTACAAACAAATTATTCCAAACTTTGAACTGGCACTGTACATTGAGATTTATATTGACTTATATTGAAAGAAAGATTTTTGTGCGTGTGTGTGTTATGAATATACCTTAATTTGATTGCTAAAATAGTTATTCGATATCAAATTAAAATCCATGTTTGTTTGTTTTTTTTTTTAAAGATGCCAAACTTTTTTTTTTTTTTCTTTTTTGGGATTTAACTGCACTAATAAAAAATAAATATGACAAGATCAAATTATGTTTCTTAAACCTCTTACAATTTGTAAAGCTGTCTGAAAGCAAGTTTGCCTGTCATGTGCTCGGCAGACGCAATTTACAGAAGATTAAGCGCATATACTGTACCTTTCATCCAAATCACCCACCTGCTTCTGACTAAAGCTCATCTTATGGAATAAATCTATTCCTTGATGGCCCCCACACACGAGGAAGAAAAACACTTTCTTGCACTCTTAATTAGTGAGAGTGGAACGCATTTGTTTGGATCACTTTTCATTATGTCACTCATCTGAAGACATTTACTGTAGAAATGATCTAATGCCAGAGTATAGCAATGGAAATCTAATTACAATCGCGCGCCTGTGGAGTGCATCCAGTTTGTCAGTGTGCATCTGTATAAATCATTTATTTTGAGTTGGATGTCATCCAGCTCCTTGTCAAATCAAATCTCATGATAATCAAGATAATCACAATAATTAAATCTGGTAAAATGTATTATGTGATGCAAGAAGCCCAAATTTAAACAGCAACTTTTCCCTGAGGAGACAAAGCCTTTTAAAAAACAAATTAGGATAAAATGTAAAAATTGCAAAGAAAGCATCATCTCTTGAGCTTACTGTGCTCTCACATTGAGATTCTGAGGCATGAATGTGAAAGGCAAAATACAGGTGAAAAGTCACATGAGACGAGTTTCTGTCTTATTGTGATTGGCTGAATGTTTTCAACCGCTTTGCAAATTTTACCATAAAATTGTGTAAATGGATGGACTAATTACAAATTAAATAGCACACCCACATGAATACCAATACTTTCGGTCACCATAAAATCACAATGAACTTGAAATTGCTTGAATCTCTGAGTGAGCCAGTATTTAGCGAGCTCCCAGCTTGATTAAATTCAAGGTGACCCTTCATGTCGGCAGCCATCATTACACTTCCAGAGTTTGCCAAGGATTCGTTGACTAATGATCCAAAAAGACAGTAAATATATTAATAATATTGTTTAAGCAAGAGTTATTAGAATGACAAATAAGAGCTACATGAAAATATGCTTGTTACTGTTGTAGATATTATTTCTCAGGCAAAGCAAAAGATGTAGAAACATGCAGGAACACAATATGGGATTCGGCACAAGGATGGAAGGAAGGAAGGAAGCCAGTAAATAATGGTATTTAAATAGCTCTTTATTAGCAACTTTCCAAAAATGTAGAACCATAAAATCACATCAGAGAAAGAAAGAAAGAAAGAAAGAAAGAAAGAAAGAAAAAAGAAAGAAAGAAAGAAAGAAAGAAAGAAAGAAAGAAAGAAAGAAAGAAAGAAAAAAAAAAAAAAGATAGCGGTGCAGAGAAGCTGCAGTACAGTGGCCTTAGGCTGGTTACCGCTACATGAATACTGATTGGTTTTAATGCAATATGTGATATGCAACCGTTACAGTGAATTTCCTTCTGTGTGAAAGCTCTGCTCTGGATTGCAAAACCACACACACACATAAAATACACTGCACAACTGGTTTTACAACTTCAAATGTGACTTCCAATAATTTGCTGTGACTAAAACACACACAGACCTCATTATCATCATTTACACTGACTTAGATCTGCAAATGCTGGCACACACACACAGACAGACACATACCACAGCCCAATGCAAACTAATCTCCTTTTTATGCTTTCTCTCACACCTCAAGCAGAAAGTTTTTCACCTCACACTGCATAGACTGCAGAACGGGTGCGCTATACTGTCTGCACACAAACTACAGACATCAAGACTATGGCTTTATTCAACCTGGTCTCATAAAAATATGTACCCTGGTGCACTTTTTGTGCAACAGTTTTTTTTTTTTTCGCTGCAGTTTCAAAGAGAAATGTTCACTGAGTTGTGCTAAAACACAAGTTTGATACATTAACCCTGGCACATTTTAATTACATTGATATAGGTATGTATTGCTGTGTTTTTATTACATTAAATATCAGGGACTGTCCCTAAAAGTTAATTCTCTATCATGTTGGAAATATGCCCTACACCAAACCCAACTCTAAACCTACCCGACAGTATTAACAAATGCAAAACTGATATAAAAAGTGTGTTGTTATTTTTCAGAGAAAGACAGAGATGCACAATAATCTATTAAACAGATTTGTTACAGTAACACATTTTGATCAAATCATTCAAAATTAGTAGGAATTAGCACAAATCTATTCTCTCTATAGCTCAAAGTAAATCACACGAAGCAATGTTTAATCTTTCAAACATTGTAGCCTGTCTACAAAAAACAAAACAATAAAAAGACTTTAAAATAACTTTAACTTCGGCTGGACGTTCAACATTTTCTGAAAGCAAAGTGCTTATTTCTTGGTTGGAGAAAAAAACCTTACTTTAGGAGATTCTGGCCCTATTTTGTACTTTATTTGTGGAAAGCATCTGGTACATTATAAGTACTCTGGGACCAAATGTCAGACCGTATTGGGGAGTGGGGAGTGGGGTCACATAGCTAGAAAATTTTATGCAGATCTTCACAGACCTGCTGATCCTTTTAAAGAAATGCCGTGTACTGTAGATCTCAGAATCTGCAACAGATTTGGATCACTAAAACAAAGCCTTCAAAACCCACAGCATGTCAAGGAAAGCATTTATCGACAAGTGCTGTGAAGCATCATGCCAAGGCACATTTAAACCATACATAAAGAAAACAACAAAGTGAAAGGGTTACATACTTGGGGATAACTGCATGCAATATCTGCTGTTGAAATGGTCATCGCCTGAGGAGCTCTGTACTGATAGTCAGAAAGCATACCTTTTTCTGGACACAAGAGGGGAAGAGAGGAACAAAGGTCAAATATATCTGACATGGAGCTGCACAAAATACAAGCAGCATGGAGACATTCAATGCACCACTGCAGTTTTTAGATGGAAATTAAAGATATAGGTAAATTCTGAAGTCCCACTGATATCTTAGAGAAAAAAATCTAATAAAAGCAGAGTTATAGTTAACTAAAATTAAACGTTAAAGCTTTCATTTTAAATGTAAAATTTTTACTTTTTTATTTACGTTTTATTTATTTTTTCTTTATTTTTATTTTAGTTTCCAAGGCAACCTTTGCATATTAAAAAAAAAAAAAACAATAAATAAAAAAATGAACAACAAAAAATAGCAAAATGACAAAACACACAACAAAATGACTAAACATTTAAATACAATTAGCTTGCAGAAAATATAAAAATACAGATCTAACTCAAAATATTACAAATCAACTTTTATTTTAAAACTATAATAATATCTTAGTAACAGTAAAACAACCATGATATATCAAGTATAAAACTAATAAATAAAAGTAAATACATAAAAAACAAATAAATTAAGTACGTAATATAATGACAAATGCATTTGCGTTAATATGATTTTATAAATATAAAAAAAAGTAATAGATTAAATTAAATCTGATGCTGTTTGGATGTAATGTTCCCACATATGTAGCAGAAAACATCTGGGTTATGTTTGCATTGATATTTTGTAATCATAAATATTAACCTTCTTCAAAGAAAGATAGAATTCATGCGTTTTATGTGGCATTTATTTATTTGTTTGTTAGTTTTCCTTGAAAGATTAAGGGATAATACAAGATTCCCTCACCTTAAGGGTGTCTGGAGCAAAAATGATCCAAACTGCATCACATTTTCTGAGAAGGTATGACTCTTGCTTGAGCAAAACAGTGACTATTTTGAATCAGCATATCCCAAAATGATTGGATTCAATTCAGCAAATCTGATGAATAGTGTAATGTTTAGCTATCATTATAATTTTTTTATTATTTATTATTATTATTAATGTAAAATGTATCCTTTGTGTGAATGGAACATACAGAATATCACTTAGATCCCATGGTTAAAAATAAAATCAATCAACTGCAAATAAAAGCAATCTTAAAGGCCTATTTTCAAAACTCTTACAAAACTCTTACTTTTTGGTCAATGTGGTGTTTACACTCACAATATGTCATACCACCTAATCAGAAAGACCCTCTTATCTCCCCACAATCATTCTGACCCTTTCACACTGACGTTTCATCTTGTGTGTGTGGTTGTCATGGTTAACACAGCTTTAGACCGTGGCTCTGAGTTCTTGATGGATTCATCATCAACATGCTCTGGCCCCTTGAGACTGCAGCAGAGCAGATGCTCAAGGTCACCGGTACAGCTTATCAAAAAAAAGCAATGAGGGAAAAGTGGGAGGGCTGAACCGAAAGGATGAATGGAGAATAGTTAGAGATGATAGGGTAATTTGAAGTGACAAATATGTGTGTATGAGCTTTAAAAGCCGTGGGTATGTTAAGTATGTAATTAACTAGCAGTAATTGGCTGCCATTTAAAAACTGTCTATTGATCCTCTTTAATGCAGGGATTTATAGCCTCAGAAGAGATTCTTGACTGGGATTCCTGATTGCCCTTCTTCCTAAATGAAGTCTTTATGGATTTCCCTCATAAATATTATATTCTGACACTTAAAAGTTTGCAAAAAAAAGTTGCTGATTCAGGATTACCATTAAAACTTTCAGCAGAAAATGGTGAAATTACATTTGGGAATTGAGAATAGTTGCATTTTTTTTCTGATAAATCAAATGTATCTGGGTTTCGTTTGGAAAAGTATTTTGTTGTTCATCTTTTACTATAGATAATGGCCAAATGCATCCATTTATAACAAAGGGCTGTGTTTCCCCAAAGAAATTAGAGCAGAGTCTAACAAAACAAAACAGAACAGTTCAGCTGAGATAAGTCATCTTTTGGGGGGCTGGCAAAAATATAACGGTCCTTCATTTCAACAAGACAAGGTCAGCATTTAATAAAAATAGAAAATGCCATGGGAAATTCACTTCATTTTTATTCGTAATGCAGGAAAACAGATGCAGGTTAAGGTCTGTGATTCAGACAGCTTTGCTTTTTTTTTTTTTCGTTAATAGTGAAATCTTAAATAGTGAAAGTCTGTTTGAGTGTGTTTTAGATGAAAATACTATTTCAGTTCTTCTAAAATACAGTGTGGGTAAGTTAATTAAGAGTAAAAATTGTTTCAACACAAAATATATTTGTGACTTAAAAATACAGATTGTAGTATCAATCAAATAGTTGTACAGTTCAGACTATAATGTAGTCTCTATGTAATATAATATAATATCTATCCATCCATCCATGTGTGTGTTAAAATGACCTATTTATTAAACTTTTTATATTTTTTATCATTTTAGAAAAAGCAGGAAAACAAGCAATGCCATGCTTCACAGTAATTCATAAAGTTTTCAAAAAGAACATACACTTTTTAATCGCCTGTGAGCCATATAGCCAACTCAGTCATTTCTGATAAGAACCTGCCGAAGAAACTTTATTTTTAAGAGACTAGCTATACCTGATGCAGTTCGTCAGATTTGCAGAGAAATGCTCAAAGACATCAGAAATTCAAGGAGAATAAGTCCTAAATAAAGTTAATGAACTTCAAGTAAAATTATATTTTTTCTTTAAAACATTATGTTAAACACTTTTAAGACCTTGAACATGATCTAAAAGAGCTTTCCAAGTCACATCAGCATATCAGGAGCCCAAAGTTATTCAATTAATTGATAGATGAAGTTTTGGCTGTGGGAAGAATTGAAGAGAGGATAGTATAGCATATATCTGATAGGACGAAAGTCTTAAAATGCTGACATGATCATTAAACTGTAGATCAGAAATGCAAGCTTGGTGGAGTGTAGAGACTTGAGCTCCCCTATCAGCAGATGAATAGATCACACGATGTCTTTGATTCAGTGTGCTGTTTCTGCAATTTTTTTGAGTTTTAAAAGCTTTTGATGATGATGGCCAGCCAATGCAATTGATCTGACCTTTACACACTGCTGCACTTTTGCTTTACAGGGTCACTCTCAAGATCTTGGCCATTTTCTATTGCCCTCTATTGACACCCTTGAATAACTTGTGAAGTATATACATATACTTGATTATGTTTTTATTTTATTTTAAGCCTAACAAATATTTCTCATTCCAACATTCTGCCAGAACTTACTTTTTTCATTTTTTTTTAGGACTAATTTACCCCAAAATGAAAATTATCGTCATTTACTCACCCTCAAGTAGTTCCAAACCTGTATGAATTTCTTTTTTCTGCTTATATTTTAAAGCCAAGTTTGTAACCATCATTGACTTCCATTTTATTTTATTTTTCCTACTATGGAATTCAAAGGTAACATAAAACAGCCTGATAACAAACCTTTTTCAAAATATCTTCCTTTGTGTTCAGGGTTTGGAACTACTTGAGAGTGAGTAACTAATGACAGAATTTCATTTTTGTGTGAACTATTCTTATAAGATGTGCAAATTCACTGTAACATACAACACACTGTATATTGTAAACTCTATAGTTTATATTATATGTCTTATGGCAACTATACGTTACAAAATTATCTTAGAAATTGTCTGAAATTTAAAACCAATCCAAATCAGTCCATTCTGATTTACCATCGTCTGATTAGGTCATAACTGAAACCGGACAGTGTCAGTGTTACTCAATCCAATAATCCAAAAGCCTTCGTAGAAAAAGGGGGAAAAAGCACTGTTTTTCTCTCTTCTTTCTTCTCCTGAAAAGTCGTATTAGCCTTTCACCTGTAGCTCACAGCACTGTTTGAATAGCTCCATTCTTCTCATCTACACAGTCAGCCTTTACTTACATTCTCCCTCTCCCTCTATTCCTCTGTTTCAATCTATCTGTAGCCCCCTGAATGTGTTTCAATCAGTATGGCAGAAATGGGGTAGAAAGAGAGACGGGCAAAGGCTGCAAGGAATGTCGATCCATCATCAGTAGGATGGGTCTCTACTGAGCTCAGTCACGCTGTAATTTCTCCTTTTCTATTGAGACGCTCAGCACTCCCCCTCCGTCCTATTGACAACCGAAAATGGCTTTGCCAACCTGACTGACAACTTTGTCTACCTGACAGAAAGCATAAAGCAGAGGCACAGAGATTAGACCAATAGAGCTGTGGAGATTACGCTTCTATAATGCTGCATTGTATTAGGGACGCCATTGTGGTGTGCAGGTTTTGTGAACTATTTGTGTTGTGTGTGTGTGTTTCTATTGTACTCTTTGTGCACTGCTCTGGAACAATCTCTTTGTCCGTTTTCACTGTACTTTAGACGTATTTAAAGATGTTACTTCTACCTTTCCTGACCCTCACAGAAGCTCAAAGTCATGGTCTGAGAAAACTCATTTCACTTTTTAGATAGAGGTATGACTGGACTGAAAGGCACTGTTTCCTTTGAATTGCCCAAATCTATTTTACTGCCTCCTCAGAAAAGGTACCCTATTCTTTATATTTTTCAATTAATTTATTACGCGGCTCTCTGAAACAGCTGATTCAGTTACAACATTAAGCAGTCAAATTGAAAAAAATATAAACAATGCATTGTGTCTGTGTGTGTGTGTGTGTGTGTGTGTGTGTATATATATATATATATATATATATATATATATATTAAGTTTTTGTTTATATATTTGTTTACAGTGTATATTTATTATTTTTAGATAACACATGCATATTTAAATTTTAGAAAATATATGTTTTTATAAAAATATATATATATATATATATTATAAATGTATAAATGTAAATATGTTCAAAATATATAGGCTACTGTATGTGTGTGTCTTTACACATACCTAATAAATATATAGAGTACGCACACACATACTGAGTAAACAAAAACATTTATTTTTAATTTGATTATTTGTGATTAATCAGTTGTTAACACTATTGTATTTATACATCCAAATAATTTGGACATTTACATGTTTTTGATGATAGACAGATATTATCAGTGTATTATACATTTTAACATTTTTTGTTAATTTTCAGTATGAAAATCAAAGCAAATGTACAAGCACTTTAAAAACCAGTTCAGTCAAATTGTCTATCGATAGACATGTATATAGGCACATTAGGATTATAGATTACATCAACAGATATTTCGGTCATAACAGAATGAAGTTATTCAAATATATATTTGTTGTTTATAGCCAGTCATTATCACAATTAACGCACTTCAGGATCATACACATAGTCTATTCTTTTAATGCACAGCTTCTCAAACGCATTCTGGATAGACCCCAACCACTGCACATTTTGGATGTCTGCCTTATCGGACACTGTGATTTTGAGTCTTGGAGTCTTTACTAATGAGCCGATGAGTTGAATCTGATGTTTTAGAAAAGGGAGCCATCCAAAATGTGCAGTGGCCGGGTTGTCTACAGGACAGATTTGAGAAACACTGTTTTAATGGACTGATTTTCCTTTGAGAGACAATAAATACCAGCTTCTCTGTCCTGTTACAAACAACAAAGCAGCAACCTCTAAGACGGTCTGCCATATTGATTCATGTTGCCGTACTGTCAGTCAGCTGTGTAGACAGGCTGATCGCTTCTCGAGCCTCTTCTGAAAATCACATTCATTATGTCCTGCTGCAGAGCGTGATGTTCACGCTAACAATGCAGCACTGCAGGTATGAAAAATGGAAAGATGGGTTTCCTTGCAGCATCCTCTCAAAATAATATCTTGTTTTTTTGTGTCGTTGTTTTTTTTTTCTCTTTTGTCCACATTTTTATTTTGAATAGGACTCTCAGCCATGTCCTAATAGCCCAGAATCCTCATCTCTTTGGCCTAGATGTGTTTCATCCCATGGGAGTAATTAAGTTACCTGTAAATATCCACTTCCTGTCCATTCATCCCTGCAACATGAGCATGTTTCTTACGGTAATTACATTATGGCTGCTCTTCCATGAAACAGTTTAAAAACAAATTAATTTGCTTCAGTGTCAGGAACGCAGTTAGGCCATACAGAATGGATTACTGTAACAGGAAGCGTGACCCTACTTAAACTATTTCAGACAATGCATCCACAACCCATCCATGTACCCGGAAAGATGACATAATGGGGTGAATTTAACAAACAGTCGCGCCACTTTTGACCTGGGTATTTTAGCACTAAAACCTCATGTACAATATGTGCTGGTAATGCTATGCATTGCATAGTAATCATCGTACTTTTTAGGACAAACAAGTCTTCTTTCTATGTAAATTAGTTCAATTATAAAGTGCACACGAGTCAGTGTAAATTGCCTGGATCAATTAATGTTGTAATATTACCTCCTACCGAAATCAGACAGTAAACAAGTTGTTTGTAAAAGAGACGTTTGTGTTCATTTTCAAGTGATTACGGCTGGCAACAAATAATGATAAAATGATAGAGGGGAGTGTTATATCCGGGCATATAGCCAGATTTAATTTAAATACATCACTTCAATCCAATGCACATTCACCATGCCGTGCAAACGCAGGCTGAGAACAACTGGGAGGATGCTTTTATAGATGCAACACACCTGCAGAAAATGAGAGGTGGAGAATGAGCAAGCAACTGAGCATGTGCAAAAGACTATTTATAAATTGGGTAATTAAATTGTTTATTATATCACAGTTAGCAAATGAAATGAATACAGCAGTGGCAATTTAACACCGTTTTCAGGTAAAACAGAAAACTTTTCATGCATTTGTGCTATTTATTTACACAAAAGAAGCATTTTGGCCTGAATACACGAACGGTGGGATTCAAAGTGCACATTTTTGAAATTGAAATCACTATTTTTCTGTGTATCCAGATTTGTAATACATGGTGATGTCATGCATGCATATTATGTGTATGTGTGTTTCTGTACAAAGTGACATTGCCAACTACTGGCCTGGCATACAGTACATAATACATCATTTATTTATTTATTTATTTATTCTTTTGTCACAGGTTCACAGGTTCATGTGCATAGTGATCTACAAGAAAAATATACATATATTTCTAAATTACATTCTTATGGTCTTGAAATATTTATTGCCAATTGAATATTTCTACAGTACTATGAGATATGTCTCTTTGACCATAAAGTAATTGCAATTATCCAGATAAATACAGTATAATTATCATGTGTGTTTTGTTTAATCTTCAGTACATCTTTATTGTTATCATTCATATGCTGTGATCCTGTTGACAATGCAGATAAGTTGCCTAAAATCATAATTATCTCAATTTGTCAGGCTGAAAAATATAGGTAAGACCAATTACTTCACATGGAAAACTGCTTGGTACCTAAAGATAAATACAAGCTCTCAGCAGCAGTACTGTTATAATTTCTGAAAGTATACACATATTACCTACACATGGTGATGGAGAGCCAAAATTGGCTTTTTCTGAAGCCAAATGTCAGTTTTTCAGATTTTAACTATAAAGATATTGTTTAATTTCAAAAGACTTAGAAACTTCACAAATCAACTGCATTACCGTTATAAAGTTGTCCTTTTTAAAGCTTTGCAGTCGTGACCAAAACAAACGAATGGACTTATTTGATATGTCTATTTTTTAAATAGCATTTTGTTTTTATCCAAAACATATCAATATATAACACATGAGGGAAAACAAGATAGAAACCAGAACATTAGATGATTGGAAAATGTTGATGCATTACCAGTCAACTGCATTACCTTTATGAGTTTACGAAATTAATGACTTATTTTATGGTGTTTTTAAATTAAATAATTGAAGACAAATGCTAGATTTGAATTTTAAAATAAAACATTGTTTGACCTCAGAAGACTTCACAAATCATTTGAATTACCATTATGGGATTTTGTTCTTATTAAAGCTTCACAATCATAGTCAAACTGAATGTATGGACTATAGCTTTTTTTCATTATCCAAAATGTTTCAATACATAACAAATGAGAGAAAACTTGCACATTAGTTGATTGGAAAATACCACACTAGCCAACTGCATTACCATTATGGGTTCATGTCCCTTTTAAAGTTTCACAATCATACAGTAGTCAAATTATTATTTTTACTGCATTTCCAAAAAATGAGACAACTTCCCTACAATTTCTAATAACTGGTGTTTCGTATGGTCAAAAAGCAGCATGAGCATTCTTCAAAAATTCTCTTTGTGTGTTTCCCGAATAAAATACCAGCTTACTGGTTCGAAACAACATAGGGGTGACTAAATAATGAAAGAATTCTAATTTAGGTGTGAGGAATTACCCAGTGGAGTCATGGAGAAAAAGGTGTGCGGTTATTACAGACTGTTTTATGATAAGCTTCATAGATTAGACAGTGTGCTGAATTCCCCCGGTGGTCATAGTTCAGGAAAAGCAGGTGATTGGATATGCACCAGTAGAGGAGACAGATGCAGAGTTGTGTGCAAGGTTGTTCTTATTTCCTCCCTCACTCATCCTCAAGGGATCTGGGAAGAATCTAGCTCTCTCTTCTTCTTGTCTTTCCGTCTCGGCCTCGCTTTTCTGTTCTCATTGGCAAACATTCTCTCTTTTCCCTCTGTCTAACCACAACCTTAGGCTGATGAAAGTCAAATCCAGGGCCAAGCTGAGAGAGCTCTCCCAAATGTCATAAAAAGAGGAACAGAGGGTGTGTTGGGTCAAAGGTAGAGCTATCTAAAGAATTCAGATTTTTTTTTTGTCTGAGCTTGCAGGACATGCTCTTTGTATTCTCTGTGATGTGTGATCAGAGAGAAAGACTTACATACATTAATAAACAAGCCTATAAAAAATCCATGGCATCACACCAATGATGCAATAAGAAAGCAACAAAGGGCATATGTGTGAAAGAAAAGCTTTTTGTTAGGCAGCGTTAATTAAAATGTAATCTGAGAAAGCGACCAGCTCATCACTTGATCTCACGAAGTGATTTCAGACTGATGTTCTCGAGCTGCAGTCTTGCACCTCTAACAAGAGCCAAGGATCTTCAAGATGGCATCTGCAAAAAGACACTTTCTAGTCAGATTGGCGTTTTTTTTTTTTTTTTATTCTGTCGAGTCATTATTTAAGCTCATGCGGAAGGGAAAATAAGTTATGGGTCATGTAAGTACATGATTCTATTTGAAAAGTTAAAACTTGACAAGAGATCTATGAATGACTGTCATCACTTTGATGTAGTGACATTTTAAAGTATAATATTCTTGAGGAATTGAGGATTCCATCTCTTTCACATGTGCGATATTTAAAAAAAATTTAAATTGTAACACAGTTAACTCTAATACTTAAGTTTAAATTTGATAGGTTAGTTTTTAAAAATTGTCACTTACTCATAATTCACACTGATAAATATTTTAAATATTCACTTAAAAAGTCAAAATACATGACATATTACACTAAAAGACAATGGTTGCAGCTTACACTTCATTAGAGTATTTCAGTAGTGTGAGAGGGTATTTTGAAGGAGAAGTCAGAGTTCATGTCCAGAACCAATTGAGCCTGGTAAAAAAACTCATCAAAATCATTTAGACTGGAACTTAAGCTTTTATAAAACTCCAATATACTTGAGGTGCCAACTTCAGGGTGTGTTACATCTGGCAAGAAGTTCCTTCTGGGCTTCAATTATGCAAGAACTTTCATGTAGCTCCACTGGCAGAGAATGGCACCAGCAACGCCGAGGCCATGGGTTTGATTCCCAGGGAATACTGATAAAAAAGGTATGGCTTGAATGCACTATAAGTTGCTCTGGATAAATATGCCTGCCAAATGCATAAATTAAACTAAAACAGGCAATGCATAATACAAGCAGAAAAGGCTGTAATGCTTTAGCTAATTAAATGCCGACATCAGAATAGAGTGAAAATCCATTCGGCACACAGTCCTATCACACCTAACAGTCCCGTAAGTCCCTGTGTCTTTGCAAACATCAAAAAAACAGCACTTGTGGCATACGCCATTGAAAATAGCCCAGCCTGAGAAGTACATATCCCTGAGAGTCAACAACAAATGAAACATAGCCAATTCTAAATACACTACACACAGGGAATTTTTTCTGTCCTGGCAGGTTTGTCCCCTCGTGTCACAATGGGGAGCGTGTAAAGAGAAGGTTAGCAATTTGAGATTTGCTAGTGCTGCATGTGAAATGCAATCAGTCAGCAGCTGCTGAGTAATGTGGCGTGGCTGTCACGCCAGCGCCGCCTTTTTTCTCTTTGCCGCTCTTTTCCGCCAAGAGTGCGACGAGAATTTCAACGGCTGCTTTCATCAAAAGAGGATGTTGACATGCATCAGGCGAACAGCACCGTCGGCTCTGACAGAATGTTAAACGCTCGCATTCCACACGGCAGTCTGGGATCTATTTGCAGTTTTTGCATTTTTTGTCATTTTTCATCATCAACACATTGGTAATTAGAGGAGAAATCCCACCGCTGTGGTTCCTTAAGCACTCACAGACAAAAAAGAATATTTTACATTCAAAAGGAGCTTTGAGTTGCACATCTAAGATTCTGTGAGAATAAAAGAGCTTTAAAAAATGAGGACTCTTAGGAAAAGCGTAACTGGCACTGCTACAATAAGATTTGAATATAATAAGTGTCTATCTATAGCACAATAATCACATAAAGCGAATGTGTCAATGCGTCGTGATTGGGTCATAATGTTATTTTATTCTTTGAGATGCAGGGTTTTGATTAAGATTTGATTATGATTTTTATATTGATTGTCCTTCGCTAGCAATGGAATGCTTCATTTCTGCAAAAAGTTCTTCAATTGTGCATTGTGCTTGTTTTTTTTCTTGTTTTTTTTTTAAAGGGGGTTAAACAGTTTTGCAAGTAAATTGGATCCCAAAAAAAAAAAAAAAAGTAACTCTGAATTAAATTAGGAAGACTTCAATAACTTTGGGGGAACACAAATCCTGTGCAGTCCCAAATTGTCACTGATTATGCAGTTTGTTTATTATATGAAACATTTATCTCAGGTATGTTAATTAAATTATTTGGTCACACTTTACATTAAGATTGCATTTTGTTAATATTACTTAACATGAAGTTAGTTAAAAAAAAACAAAATTACATTTAATAAAACAAAATTATGCTACTCACCTCAAAGCCATCCTAGGTGTATGTGTCTTCCTTTTTCAGACGAACAGTCAGAGTTTTTAAAAAAATGTATCCAGGCTCTTTCAAGCTTGGCAATGCTGGTGGATACTGCCCATTATTTTGAAGCTCCTTAAATCAGATACATCGACAAGTACTGCAACGTAAAAATAACTTATTATCACATGTCCTCTGAAGCAGATCCATAGGTTTTTGTAACAGAAATATTTCTAGCTATTAAATTATAAAGCAAATCACTGATGCCAAGTTCCTTCTTCTTCTTTGTATTTTAATGGAGGTTGGCGTACAGCTTCAAGGTGCATTACTGCCACCTGTTTGCTAGAGTGCCAAGTTCAAGCTTCTTGCCTGTGACTTGACGCATGATACAATTTACGTCATACGTCGTACATTGAGTCAGTTATTTATGTGAACTGAGCTAACATGAATATAAATATGCATACATGTAAATTCATTTTGGTCACATATTATTGTAAAACAGTTTGTGCTGATTACAAGAAAAATATAGGTTGGTCAATAATGCGTTATAAGTAGCTGAAAAAAGCATAAATATCAGAGCATCTCAAGGACCCCAAAATCACCTCAGACCCCAGAGGGTTAACAAAGAGAGACTCTGGAAAGCCACTTTTTAATATAAACAAAAGAGTAAATAATGTAAATACTGACAGGATTTTAGGTTGAACTCTTTCAAGCCTTACTATATGCATTCAATTGTCCATGTGTACAGTAGGATCTTCAGGAAACTAGAGAAGTTTGTACTAGCATGTACTCAGAGCGAGTTGCAAAAAATGGACATGACTGCTCAGCGCAGTCACCAGAACTGAAAATTTCATGGTTGGAGTCAAAGGTTATGCTTTGTGGAGAGTGTGAAAGAAAGCAGTACCATACACTCACCCTGAAGAAGAAAAATAAAATCCAAATGATTTCCTTCATAGCTTTTCCTACCCAGGCTAATAGAATCCAGGAGACCCAGAGAGAAATCTCTTTCTCAGTTTTTCAATAACATAGCATTTATTTGTGGAGTCAGCACATACAGGTGGTCAGGTGGTATGGTGGAAAATCATTCTGAACCACATTAATGCAATCTTGGGTTTAAAAAGGTTGTGCTGCAAAGTCCTGGTTTCATATCTCGTGAGACAAAACAAGGTTGATCAAATTGTAGGTTACCTTTCTTAACTTTCCAAACAATTGCTAGGGGGTGCTGCAGGTGATTGTGAAGGAAATAAGTCCTTGTGTCCTAAGAGATGGATCGGTAAAAACAAAGGAAGTCAATGACACTGGCAAACCTCTGTGCGACCAACACAGATGAGGAGAAAAGGTGAAATCACAAATGATGAAGGTCTATTTAAACACGTTTCCTTTTGTGTGTAAGTGAGTTTGTGTGCTTTACATTCAGAAATTCAGAATGACTTCTGCTAATAATCACAGATGAGGATACTAGGGACTGTAATTAATCTTATCATGGTCTAGTAGTCAGTGCGTTATGGCATATGCATATCAAACTAGAGCAACCTTGGATCAAATGCTTGCTTTACTTTGTCAAGGATGATGCCAATCATTGCATCAAGAGGACTCATGTTCAAAACTACAGCATATAGGCCAAAAGTAAAGAATATATGTTATAGAACTACATCTTGACTTTTTTCACATTTAATAAAAAACTCTGATGTTGACCCAATGACTTCGAATGCAAAATTCAGTATGGTGTTTGAACATAATTGTGTGTTGGAAGTGTGTCCACCATCCACCCTATAATGCTAAAAAGCCACCCACTGTTTTTTGTTTTCTAAAGCAGGCTGTTCTGAGATTGTTTGATTGACATAGTTCTGCATAGGCCAGTCTTATGATAGTTGATTGACAAGACCATCTTACCATTGATCCGCCCTCAGTGAGTTGCCAGATGTCCTCCATTGTGTCAATTCCAGTGCAGGGGAAAACAAGAATGTCTCCGATTAAGCAATTGAGGCAATTAGTTGGATGCAATAATGAAAATAACAGTCGTCATTTACTCCTGATGTCTGAGCCACTAAAGGTGCAGAGGATAACCGCTACTTTAATTTTCGAAGGGAATGTGCCCCTGATCAACATAAATGTGTATATGCTTGTGAGGAATGCAAGGAAATGGCTTGCTATGAACAGAGCTTATTTTGACAGTGTAAAACTGTTTTTTCATACTACTTTTAAGAATTTTTTTAACCAAAGTATGTCATTAAGACCCTAAATAATAATATAATAAAATATACAGTAATATTCTTTTAAATCATAACTAAAGTTGTGCACTATAGCACAACATAGCACCAAATAATGTGTAACCTGCCTTTTCCCTTTCTTGTTACACTTGAAGCTATTGTGACTTGCTTTTTGCAAAAGATTTTTCTTTTTTATGTATTGATCAAAGGCCTCAATGATCCAAGCTAATGCACCTCAGTTTTTGAGTGAACATTGTCAAAATTATCCACAAATAAAAAGAAAACGGAGATGTTTACCAAACATTATTTAACACTTCTGATAGTAAGTAACTTTACAAAAACATGTCAATTGTACGTCATTAGAATATTATCCAACCTAACAGTATTTAGTCAAAATTGTATTCTGTCTAAAAGTAACTTTGCAAAGACACAACTTACTAACCCTAACCTAGCAGTCTACTAATATGAGAGTATTAGTTGATATTGTTGCAAAGTTACTTAGAATGTCCAAAGACTATTGAAATAGAATGTAACCAAATATAACTGGTTTCCATGAGTATTATCTAACTTTGCTGCAGTATATTACTTATATCTATGTCTAAATGCTTTTAAAGCATTTTAGCTTAGTAGGTTCATTTTTCACCTCAACAGGTTTTCATCCTTTATGTCTTGACAGAATCAATGTTTGTGGTTCAAAGAGCAAACGATCAGAAGTTTAATTTCTGTGACTTCAATCCCCATTCAATTCTGTACTCAACCAATGACTGAACATTGTTCATCTGGTTCTTCTAAAAGACCAGCAGTAATCGCTTAAATGGTTGCGCCCATTCTACTTGTTTAGATCTACCTAGTACATTCTTTACAAAAGGCCTCATTTTAAATTGCATTATTTGCAAGAATGTGTAGTAAAGTGCCTAAACAGGTTGAGCTATAAAAGTGCAGCACAACATGATGGAGAATAAAATGGCAACATTAGTCTTTGCTTAATAGAGGGTGAACTGTCACTTACCATAGTAATGAACTGGATGATGGCCAAACATATGCAATCAAAATAATGGAGGTTATAATAATAATGCAGTTTAATAAACAACTGCTCAGGGAAGCAGCAAGCTGTGGTTGTAAATAAATGAGCATAAATCAGCATAAAAGAATGTAATGTTTACACATACAATGGAGACACAAATGGAATTAATTAACAATAACATAAAATATTTTTTTTTTTAAATGATGTAAACTTGAAATGACAAAATGCAAGTACATATTAGTTGTTTAAGAATATAATTGGTAAAGTGAATGTTTTGCCTTTTCAGTGTTGCAGTATGGTTTCATAGTAACACATCTACTGCATCAAGTGGAGAAAAAAAACATTAAAAAAAGAGAGAAAATAAAGTAATAAACATATAATGTATCTTAAGAGTAATAGTTGATTGCTATCTGTCTTAACTAAAACCAAATAAAATCTCCATGTGTCTGTGCAGATGTTGTCTAAATCACAATCACAAAGATTAATTTCACTCTTACTGTTTTATTGCTGTTTGTGCCACAAATTAACCTAATGTTTAAGGAGGTAGTTTAGCTAAATGCAGCTCAATATTTTCCATTCTGCCACTGAAAGCTGTTTTCAAACATAGCCCATTGATTTCAGCAAAGATCAATTTAAATGTGTTTCCCAAAATTGACCGCGTTGTACATATATCTGTTATCATTTAATTGAGGAGACAGATGCACAGTGTTTACGGTCAGTCACAAACATCACAATTGAATTCACTCAGACCGAGGTGAATGTTATTACTGTATGTGAATGGAAATGAATAGAAAGTCCTGATTCATGGCTGTTTTCATCACACATAAATGTAAGCATCAGACTATTGTTTCATCCGACTGAGCAGCTGCTAGAAATAGGTCTGAAGAAAATAAATGTATGTTACCAACAATTGCTTGCAACATTTTTCTTCATATTTCTCCCCCTGTTGCTGAATAATTAAGAATGAATAACTTTAGAATTAACCATTACAAAAATGTAAAAATTCAAACCAAGTAGAAGCTGTAGGAACACGATATTGACATTGTAATCTGGGAATTATCAAAACCGTTTCACGATCAATTCAAAACGTCAAAAACGTATTCGTACAAGGTGCCAAATTTGTGCTAATTTGTTCTAATTCATACGACCTCACTTGTACAATTTTGTACGATTTGTCAAAAACAAAGTGACGGGTAGGTTTTGGCGATTCCTACGAATTGTATGAATTGGCAACTTGTAAAATACGTAAGATTTAGAAGAAATCATATGAATTCGTACAAATTTGTATGAATTAGCCACCTCGTAAAATATGTATGAATTTTCGTGAGATCAGGTTGGAATTACCACACTGAATGTTTAACTTTGGGGGAAAAAAACGACATGCAAAAGCTCTATGTTCTACACTTTTTAGTGTGTTATTTTGTGGCATGCATAATGCACGCTGCTGTTCATCAGGGCATGTTAAGCTGCTGAATATTAAATAAGAGTGATCATGGGCGGCCATATGTTAATGTGCTCATGATTCCGTAAGGATTTCTAAATGACCTGTATTTGAAGCATACGTTTCAGAAATGTTCTGAAGGGAACGGAGAGGGAGCTTTGCATTGCTTGTGAGGTCTAAATAATGCATGAATCTCTGTTACTTCAAAAGTAAAAGGAAAGTCATGTTGTACATGATATGTTCTTCATGGTGTCCAGGCAGTTTTATCATTTTATATGTTAGAGGGTAACAGATGAAGAAAAAAAAGTTTGGGAGAACAGAATTAGCAAACCATTTTTAAAGAGATCTTATTGAGTAGTTTGCCTTGTTCTCCATAAAATGATCAAAACATCCCTCCAGCAGGATTTTGAGAAGTGAAGTTTCCCTATCTTATTACCTTTTCCCTGTTTTAGGCTTAAATCAACATTTAATTTATTAAGTTTATACTTTATGGGTAAAAAAAAAAGTATTTGCTAGAAGGATTTTTCCAGAAGGAAAACTAAACCTACAATTAATTCCGATTTTTTTACTTTTAAGGTTTGAGATAAAATGGGTGAGGAAATAAAATGTGATTAAAATACATGATTTCATAATATTTTTTTATATAATACAACTAAGAACTAAGAATAAAATACGTGACTTTCTGCAGTTTGTCAGCTGATGTTTTGGTTTGTTTATACAGATGTTCAAAAACTTTTATTTATTTTTATTTACAATTGTTTTTAAATGGAACTATACCAAAATATATCATATAATTCAATCAATTCCTAGATTTATATCAGCTCTCTCCTAGTGCACTTTTATTGAGATGTGATATTGCGATATTGTGCTATATTCAATATCAGGCCCTTCAGCTTCTTTTTGATTCTTTTTTCCCTTTGGTCTGCCTTTGAGTCTTTGAGGTGAGTCTCTCTTTGTGTTTGGCCTTTGTGGAGCACTTTTCTCCTGACTTTGAAGCTTCGGTGAACGTCCCACAGCCTTAGTGTTTGTTTCTTTGCAAAAATTACTGCCTGTCCTACTTGGTTTCTCACCCCTGACCATATGCTTCTTACGAGTGAAGCTCCTCCACAGCTGGAGTGAATATGGAAGTCTGTGCTTTTTTTTGGGGTCAGTACAGTAGACGTTCTACAAGAGGACCGGATCATATAACTGGAGCAAATTCTAGACCTAGCTGTTCTCTCGGGAAGTCATTATTCCTTCTAGGGGACCGTTGGGTGGTACGGTTCTTACAAGTGCATACATTTCACAGACGAGAAGATCAATGTCTGATAAAAAGGAAATTGAATCAGTTACATAAAAAATTCAGTAACTTTCACAGTTTGTATCTATGATGTTCACATTTATAGACGCATGTATATTTTTAATCAAGTTTGGTGGGTTTTGTAACTCTCGCTGTCAGCTTACATATTTCATTCCTCTTTGTAGTTTCTTTTGTGTGGTGTCTCTGTATATGCGCTATGTCAGATTTAAACGAGCTCACCCGTGAGGCTGAGGGCAAATTTAATATCTTTGGATATCCTCTAAAAGTTTCTCTTTATTTTGAAAATGCACAGAGAGGGAGAACAAAGGCAGACCTTATCAACATTCACACAGCTATATTTAGAGCTTTCCTCGTGGCCTCACTTTTAGAGGTAATATTCTGCCATAAAGAAAGTCCCTGGGTGAAGAACTGTCATACATCAAGTCCAACTGAGATCTGACAGAGTTAAAGGTACAGGAATACATATGTTGGATATCATTTCAGTTCTAGAAATAGATCAAAACAGCAATCCAGCTGCAGAAATCCACTTGATATTTCCTCTGCGGTACATATTTATGTTTTTTATCATGTATTGTGTATGTATATATATAAACTGTATATATAAAAAAGTACTGTAAAATATACAGTAAAAAAACAATAGCTGTGGTTACCAGAATTGTTCACAGAAGTGTGTGTGTGTATATATATATATATATATATATATATATATACACACACACACACACACCCATACATATATATAAAATCGAAAGGTATAAACATATTCATAAAACCGGTGGAATCATTATGATTTTTAAAAACAAGCTGTTTCAAAATCTCTGAACGTAAGAATAATATTCATATATTTAATGTAAGATGCCTTGCTTTACATGTGCATCCTGAAGTCTGTCAGGCTACACACCGCTACAAGCAAAAGATTTACAACAAATCTCATTTGACTGTCACAGTTGATGTGTCGTGAGAAATAAGAGCAGATATTCAGGCACAAGACTCCTCTGTCTGGGGAAACTACTCACAACGATTCATTAATAAAGCTATCACACACATGAATGGTTTTATATTACTAGTAGTTCACTGTCCTCTCCTGTGGATATTGGTGTTTTAGAGTGAATTGCCCTGATGCAAAGGATCTCAGGCTGAAGTGAAAGCTCTATGTTTCTGATCGTTCGTAATAGATCTTGGCTCTTAAGCATAATCTCTGAAAGAAGCCCTGAAACCCATGCCAGCGCACTGGAAGCAATCGGTGCTTTTCAAGAGTGAAGCACAGATGTTGGATATCAATGGCAAAGTGTATTCAGAACAATTTTTTTTTGCACATTTTGGTCTCTGCAGTGTTGCTCCCAAAAGCTGCCTCTCAAAACTCCTAAACAGTCAAATATCTAATAATCAAATAAATAAATTATTAACCAATCTCAGATACTGTGCGCTGTTTATAAATGCATTTGTGTAAAAGTAAAGACAAGTGCTCATAATGCTCTCATAGGCTCACAATAAAAAAAAAACATTATTTATTTATGTATTATTATTTCTTTTTGTACAAATTTGAAAAGCTAAATATTCTAAATGTTCCATTAGGAATACATTCATTTTAGCAAATCTTTCTGTTTAGCATATATTTATTACAGCCTAACCAAGCTGCTTTTGTGACAGATAAAGGTTTCTCTAAATGTATAAAATATTCTGTCACTTTAAAATATAGCTAGCCATCTGAAATTACCTAAAGGAATGGTTCACCCAAAAGTTTCAATACATTTCAAATTCAAAAATCATTTAAACACACTTGAGTAGTTCCAAATCTGTATGCATTATTTTGTTCTGACAAACACAAAAAGACATTTGCTAACAATTATTTTTTTCTTTTCTACTGTGGAAGTCAATGGTGACCAAAGCCTGGCTACAAACTTTCATCAAATATCTTCCTTCGTGTTCGACAGAACAAAGACAGTCATACAGATTTGGAACTAATTGAAGGTGAGTAAATGATGACAGGATTTAAATTTTTGGGTGAACTATTCCTTTAAGGAAGAAAGGAGGGAAGGTCAAGATAAAGAAATTAAGAAAAAAAAAAAACTCTCTTACAGTACACAACAAGATTCTATTATAGAAAGAAAAGAAAGGTCATTCAGGTAAATGATGACAGAATTTTAATTTGTGGGTGAACTATTCCTTTAAGTGTGGATGGCTGCTTTTAGCTTGTTTTCAATCCTCTAAAATTAAACCTAGTACCTTAGTGAGCTACACTTTTAAAGTCACTCCATCAACACCAAGAGCTACTGTTACTAGTGTCAATGTGAAGAAAGACCATCATGTGTGCAAAAGTTTTCAGAACTGCTGTTTATAATTTAGTATTTAATGGTGTCCAAAGTATTTTACTGTTCTGTTTCTTTTCTTGTAGTAGATGAATAAACCAGCCTTGAACAGAGTAGAGCTTCTGTGATGCCGGCTTTCATTGCTGATTAAGAGTCAAGTGCATCTGGCACAAAGAGAGAGAGAAAATTTACTTCAGACGAGGTTCATCATGACTGCCAAGGATGGAGGAACAGTGTGCTCTCTTCCAACTTTCAAATATCCTCAAAAGATATGCAGGGCTATTCAGGAGGGTTTGAGATTCAATTTCTTGAATGGGAAGCAACATCCATTTTATCATAGGAAGTGCTTGACCTATCTCACGGTCTGCATCTATGTCAGGAATATAAAAAAAAGAGAATTTGGCTAGGCCAAAAAACCTTGTGCATTTGATTATCCAGCATTATGAATCTGCCAGCCTTGCCTTCAAGTTCTAATCAGTACAGTAACCCAGAGCTTATGAGGTCGGACAGAATTCGAAGCAAGTTTTGCTTTTTTGTTATTTTCAAGGTACGCAAGGATACATATTCATACACTGGGTTTTCATAGCTTGGCAAAAAAAAGCTGCTCTGTCAATAACTTCACAAGGACAGTTTGAAACGTACAAAACTATTATATATTTAAAAGAGAAAAACGTCTGAGCGTGGCAATCTTCTCTGCCCATAGCGCATTTTGGAAAGAGCAAGAGTCAAAAGCACCGGAATCCAGCAGACCACAAACTGTTTGGGATACGTTTTTTTCGGGATATGCTTTGTCACATAAATTAAATACTGAGTTTTTGAAAACTCATTCTGCAAAGGTAGAAGCGCCTCTCACCTTTTGTCGGTCGAATTATGTCAGCAGCCAGGCATACAGATGATGGAAGCTGGAGAACAACTTAAGAAAAGATGGATGATAAGGCCCGGACTGGATATATAATATACTTGTGAAGAGGTCCCCGTAGGTCTGCACTAGAAAAACATCTTACAAACAAGGCTTTTGATAGCAGTACCAATTCACAGTGGCTTCACCTTTCTGAGGCGGAATAGCCTGTAACAAATTAGCCAAGCACTCTCCGCTGCAGACACAAACACCTGTGCACCGGCAGCACTACCATTCAGTCACTCTATAACAAAGACAAGAAAAATGCAATATTTCTAAGTGAACCATGGCAAATGCTTAAGTTTATGAATTTATTTCACTGCATGTGGCCAAAGGTAGGGTCTAAAGTCTTGAATTGAAAAGATAGTCTTTTTTAATAACAAATCAGTTCTTGAAGTTCATGAAAAAAATAAAATAAATAATTTCTAACTAGAAATGAGACTTTGTTTCCCAGAATGCATGATCTAGTCCTCATGCAAATCCAACTTTCAGTTTACATAGAAGTCAAAGTCATGAACTAAAAGCCGCTTCTTCAATTGTGAATTATGCACAACCTCAAATACCAATGTTATATTAGTGGTATTATAAGGATCGGAAAGGTGCTTTAACCTCTTTGGGAATTTCTCGCAATACAGGCTGGGCAATAAAACAATCCACTTCCTAATCTGAGAGAACGATCTGGAAGACCATCTGCTTTTCTGCCCCCCTCCATTCACTCTTGGGTTACAGTCCAGGTCATCAAAAGGTGCCTTAGGAGAAAATGGGAGATACATGCATAATGCAATATATATAACTTCAGAAGTTACAATCATAACCTATTCAAGTTAGGTATTATTCTAAAAGTCTTTGTGCGATTGGTAAAATGGTCTCAAGTTCACATCAGTCACTTATATTATTAGAAAGACTGAACACTTTTATAGAATTTGGGCTCACTACCAAGTGGGTGTGTCCTTCCCTAAAGCGACAGATGGTAAGCTTCAACCAGGTGCAAGAAAAAAAAAGGCCTTTTGTGTTCTATAACTGATGGAAAATTTGGGTTTCGGTTTGAAGTACTTAAGGGAGAGGATGATTCACTTCGGGGGGATTTTTCCGTAACCAGGCCCCCATGCTGCATGCACGCGAGAGTCTCTGGACTAAACCTCCAGGTCTCTCTGAGGCTGCAGCGTGTTTCTCTGACAGTCAGGTATGCATTTTCTACTCTTAGATACATCCTTGATTCATTGAGGTTATGTATTCTTCTAAATTGAAATTGAATTGGATTCTCATTGTTTAATTGTGTAATTGGCTTGATATAATTTTACCTGACAAATAAAATAAACACTATTTCTTGATTCATTCTAGACTGTTGAAATCTTTGTCACTAGTAGGTTGTGAGGAGACTTTTGTGTGCATTAATATTATGGCCAGGATATGCAAACTGGGGGCGCAGGCAAAGGAGCAGTAGGCACGTTTTATCTAAAGACCTCCTGATTTTTGATATCACTGAAATTGGCACGTTGGGAAAGGCAAGGATTATGTAAACTATGTTCTTTGAAACAAGCAAGCAGTTGGCTGTCAAAGAAGATATTTCAAGAGTTCATGCTTTCCTCATTAATGGTTTAGCAAGTTTGGCGTGCTGTCAGGGGAGCAAGCCTGGGAGAATGGCGAACCCCGAACCCTAGTGTGGGCAAGGGTTTGAAGCTCGGCTCAGTCCCAGACTGCTCCCCCGGAAGGCGTGAACTGAAAAGCAGGCGGAGAAGGGGAGGAGGGGGGATGCTTAAAGGGAGATGTGGAAGGAATGAAGGCTGGGGTTTTTATAGTGAATAGGAAAAGAATCGATTGGGTGAGAATGATTGGGAATGATTAGCTGATGGGCTATCAGCTGTATTTGATTAATTCATATTGCGTTCCTCTCGAAATGCGTTATTTGCAAAACGTTCACTAATCCACCTCCAATCTCTGAGCAATTATCAGACTGGCGAGTTTGTGTTTACGGGAGGGCGTTTTGGACGACGTCAGACCCAGATTGTTTTAGGTCCCACAAGGAACGGATAACAGAAATTATAGCATATCTAGAAGAATCAGGTGTCAAAATTAAGATAACTAAATTCAAGATCAGCACCTAAATTTAGTATTTGTAATTTTAATCTCAGAGAACTTAAAATTGGAGTCAGATTTAAACGAGGTAGAAGTACAAAAGTAAATTAGAAATCAAAGTTGGAAGAACTGAAGTGTTTTTACAGAAGCGCAGGAAAAGCCATACATGTAGAATCCAAGCTAGTAAAAAGGACCTTTCAGGATTGATGTATTTGTCACATGTTTGAATGTTTTCTGTTGTCATTCCCCATGTGCTCTGTGTTTTTTTTCACTGTGACCTAGTTTTGTTTGATTAGTGATTTTGTTTAGGTGTATCTAGTTAATTGTCGTTGATTACCTTTCCTTTATAAGTTGCTCTCTGTCCATTCTCATCTTAGTAATGCTGTGTGGTAAATCATTTCCTTGATCCTTGTTAATATTGAAAGTTTTAAACTTCTCTGACAGCTCTTCGTGTTTTGGATTACACACACACCATGACAATATCATTATAGTTTTTGTTAATATTTTAAATTAGATTTATTCTTTTTTTCTGTACTCTTCCTTTCTTGTTTTCATTTTTAGTAATACTGTTGCAATGTTATTGTTTTGTCATTTATATAAGCTGTATGTCTACATTATTTTTATTAACTTTTAAAATATTTTATTATACACATACATATATATATATATATATATATATATATATCTATATCGGTCTCTCGGTCTAACCGCTCCTCCTCCGATTTCCCCGGATCAACCAGCTCACCCTAAGCCATGGTGCGGTGGGTGGAGCTCCACTCCACGCTCTCGCTGTCCGTGGTGTTCTCCCCGGTGGCTCTCTCACACTCCGGCTCTCTCACCTGGTCTGTTGTCACAGTTCCAGGCTCAGTATTGCACCTCAGCTCTGTCACGTCGGTTTGCGATGGCTTGTCTTTAGCGTCGGGCTCTGCTGTGGCGTCAGCGGCAGGCTCAGGAAGGGGCTCTGCACTGCAGGGACATGGTGGGCTGGGCTCTGGGTCGGAAGTGGCACTGGCGAGCTCTTCCACGGCACAGACAGTGAATGACGATCCATTCCTCGCCAGTGTCCACTCCACAAAGGCGGCGAAGTCCGCTCGAGGGCCATCTTCGGACAGTGGTGCTCTGTGCTCAGTTTTCTGTGATAGAAAGCATAGAGCGCGCTGTCCGGAAAATTGGTGTAACTAGCTACCTGTAGAAACATGTATGTCTCGTATGGCCCTTGAGCGATCTCTCCCCCTGCTCCAGCAGGAGGAGGAGATATTTGGAGGTGAAAGGGGTGTCCATGAAAAACAACACAAAAAATTTAAACTGACAAAAACACAGAAACAAAAGGCCAGGAAAAAGACACGCCGCTCACTTTACTTTTAGGGTCCGGTTATTCTGTCACGGGTGCGTGTGGCGAAAAAAATGGAGGCAGAGTCAGAAGTGCAACAACTAACAAATCCTTTAATATAGCCAAGACAAGCAGGCAGGTCAATCCACACAACATCCAAAATAACATTAAGAACCGGACAACACAAACTGAACAAAACCCAACTTAAATAGAGCAGGCAATGACGCTAATTAAACAAGGCACACCTGAACACAATGACACAATTAACAGGGCAGACTGAGACAGAGCACATGGGGACTGAAAACAATAACAAATGGTTCAGGGGTGTGACAATAGTTATTTTAGAGTATTTTAGTATTTTACACCTTAAATTATTTAAACAGTTACTAATCATTTAATGAATGAGTGACATTAGAGATAGATTTTAGATGATCTTGTTCCCATTGATGCACAAGATGCTCAAATCACGCTTGAGAACATAGTCATCATGTTTTAATACAACTCAAGTGCTCCTGTCATTTAAGCAAAAATGGAATGAACCAAATACCAAGACACTGATACTTTTGTATTACGTCTTTGCTTCAGCTTTTATTAAATTGTTGTGCTGATAACATAATTGGTATTGAAGAAGAATTGCAAAACAGAAACATTTTAACTAACGGCCTCACTATTTTGGCCCCACTAGATATTAATAGAGATGAGTTTTGTTTAAAGCAATCTTTTCATAGATGCATATCAGAGGATAGAGTGAATGAAAGTTATACAAGACATTTCAGCTTTCATCTTCTGTTTCCCAAATGACAAACCCAAAAGAAAATGAATGTTTGAGTTCAGGGAGATCAACATTTTCAATAGCGAAGAGAAATAGCTTTCAAGCCACAACATATCCTCTTTCTTTGAACCTAACTTCACCGTACTTTATGAACAATATCAGAAGTTCATATACAATGCCACAAAAACTTCACTAAGCTCCTGACCTTTCTCAACATCTGAATTCAATAACTTTCTCTCCGTTTATTTTTTCTGTCTCCCCTTCTGACACTCCATGGCTATCTCTTTCTTGCACATATTTGTGTACTGCACACTTTCACCATACTGAGAAAGACACCCACTGCTCCAAGCTGGAGGGGCCCATTGTAAAGCAGCCTGTATTGAGCCCACCCTGTGGGGACTGCTGTGTATGATTAGGGAATTTAGGTTTCATTGAAAAAGGCTGCAGGAATAAACAGACCGCAAGAATAGCTAATGAAAGAAAAGGACTTTGATCGCAATCCAGAAAAAAACACCTGTTGTATTTTACAACTAAAACTACCGGATTGCTCTGTTATCTTGATTTCCTGACTCTGTTAGCTTGTATCCCATTAGCACCACCAGCGTGGTGACCACTAACATTGTCTACACACCATCTACACACATTATTGTTGTATACTCACAGATACTTGCTTTAATGGCGAATGTTTGTCTACCTTTGAGTGCAGGTGAGGACAACTCGTTGCAGCTTGAACTGGAGGCTGTGGATAAGCAGGTCCGGGAGCTGCTGGAAAGACAGGCTGAGATAAGAGAGCGGAAAGCAGCGCTGGAATCCTCCTGGGCAAGTATACAGCGTGATACAAACACTTTGACCACCTCTACTCCGTGTGCTTTTCTGCACAGGTCCCGAGCACCCGGGATGCGATCGTCCCAGATATCCTTCACTCCAGCACCGGGAAACCACAGACCCTGGGTGCAACAGCAGCGGAAGACAAGAGCCAGGTCCCGGGCAAGGAGATCTCCGCCGCCTCCGGTCTTCGAGATCTCTGCGAGACGGAACGCAACGCTGTGATCGTCGGAGATTCCATAGCCTTTAGCTAAGGTAGCACGAACGTACCAGACAAAAAGTCCACACACACTGTTTTCCTGGCGCTCACGTTCTCTATGTTTCTGCACAGATACCTGCAATCCTGGAGGAAGGTGACTGCGTTGGGGTGATCGTCCTGCACGCGGGGGTGAATGACACCAGGCTGCGGCAGATGGAGGTTCTGAAGAGGGACTTCAGCAGCCTGATCTAGACCGTTCGCTGCATGGCGCCCGCGACCAGGATCATCGTGTCAGGACCACTTCCCACGTATCGACGTGGGCACGAAAGGTTCAGTAGACTTCTTGCTCCAAATGAATGGTTACTGTCATGGTGTAAAGAACAGAAACTGCTCTTTGTTAATAATTGGAATCTTTTCTGGAACGTCCTAGACTTTTCCGTGCTCACAGCCTGCACCCGAGCAGAGTCTGAGCGGAACTGTTGTCGTACAACATCTCCAGGACGCTACGCTCCATCCGACTAGTAAGTACATTCTCAAATGATTGCGACGATGGCTTATGTTCTGAACGCTTCGACAATAGTACCTGCACTGTCCAGTGTATAAACACTGTCTGTTCCCCGAATAGTGAGGTCAAAACTTAAATTTAATGCAGGATCTAAAAAAAAAAAAAAAAAAAAAAAAACCTGATCGTAATTAAACCAGAAAAAAAAATAAAAAATAGATGAACAGAAATAATTTTTCTTGGACTCCTAAACATTAGAGCACTTGCACCAAAGCAGTTATTGTGAATGAAATGATCACAGATAATAGTTTTGATGTACTCTGCTTAACAGAAACCTGGCTAAAACCTAATGATTATATTTGTAAAGCTCGGACATGGAGTAGAGACAACAAAAAGGTAAGCATAACAGTATTTATTTAAACAAAAGGACTTTGAGAGCAATCTTCTGATCACTCTAAATCCTCCATGGATCGCTTTAACATAAAACAGCCTCTGCACTTCTGTTCCAGCAGTTTTGAGAGTGAAGACTTGATCGTGGAGTATACTTGGTGCTCTGAGGAAACAGGTGAGTAGATAAGGTGAGTGTCAACAGGAAAGAGCATAGAGAGATCTCACCATGCGTTGGTGATCGTCACTCTAGTTATCAGAGTGTTAAAAATAAATTTCCTGTTATTAAACTCAGACAAGACAGATATATTGCTTATTGTACCCCCAAAAAAAAAAAAAAAAAAAAAAAAAAAAAAAAAAAAAACCCAAACAATACAACGGATGTAGAATAGACGGATGTAGTGTTCCTTCCACTACAGTCAAAAGTCTGGGTGTTCTATTAGACAGCAACTTTTGAAAGACAGCAGTCTTGAAAGTTATATTTCTCATGTTACAAAAACAGCATTCTTCCATCTTAGTGTAACGTTCAGCACAGAGGAGACGGAGAGCAGAGAGGCAGGTATGAACAGGTTTATTAATTTGAAATGGTCTTTGAAGTGAAGAGCAGGTGCTTTGTGGATATTGTGACTGTGGCATGAATCCGGTTCCCCGTTAGAGTGGCCTCTCAGACCGATTCCCAGGTAAAGTGCTCTTTCTTTCAATGGTGTTTCTTGGCAGCGATCTCTGTGGTTGTTAAAGCGGTGCTCACTTCCTTTTTTGATCCACAGGTAGTGAATGGCGAGGCGAGGCAGTGCCCGTGGTGTTCTGAGGATACAGGGGAGACAGACAGGTGAGTATATAATGGTAGGTACAGATATATCCTCACGTAACCAGGAGGTTGGGAGATCACTGAACTTTAGATGATCTTTGTGCTGTTGAGTGCGTTGGTGAATGTCTCTTTGCCACTGTGCGTGGATAGTGCTCTGCTGGACAATGATGAAAGACAAGATCCGTATTAAGCACAGGTAAATGCAGCACACTTTCAAACCTTTGTGAAGTTTTGATGTTAATCTCTTCCAGGTGACGCGAGACACTCAATGCTGGTAAGAGGACAGGTGAGTAGATTGCAGAAGGCGTTTTCTCCACTTGTGTTCAGGTGCAGCATTCCCGTTGGCTTTACATACAGGTAAGCATTCGCTGGTAAGACTGTAACTCAGAGACAGTAGTCCAAAGCATAGAAGATGTGAAGTATAACAAAGGTAAGGCATAAGCTAAAATTAAAGGTGTTACCTCGATCTCAGCCAACGAGGAACTGTTGAACTGTGCTTATATACGCTGATGTAATTGAGAACAGCTGGCGGTGATTAAACGTCAGGTGATTGAGAGCGTGTGTATGTGGCTGCACTGGGATCAGTGCAGTCCGGTGGCATGACACTTACAAACATTGCGAAGCTACGAAACATGTTATCCCTTTCTGTTGCAGAAAAGCTAGTTCATGCATTCATGACCTTTAGACTGGACTATTGTAATGCACTACTAGGTGGTTGTCCTGCATCTTCAATAAACAAGCTACAGATCAAAATTCAAAAGTTTAAAATGCAGCTGCTAGAGTCCTCACCAGGACAAGAAGATATGATCATATAACCCCAATTTTAAAGTCTGTGCACTGGCTGCATCAGCTATAAAATATTACTTCTTACCTATAAGGAACTTAATGACTTAGCCCCTGCGTACCTAACTGGTCTTCTAACATGCTACAATCCATCAAAACTCTGAACTGTTGGTAGCACCAAGAATAGCAAAGTCAACTAAAGGAGGTAGAGCTTTTTCACGTTTGGCTCCCAAACTTTGGAACAGCCTTCCTGATATCATTCGGGTTCAGACACACTCTCTCTGTTTAAATCTAGATTAAAGACACATCTTTTAGCCAAGCAATCGAATAATGCATCTCAACTTTTCCTGCAGTTAAATCTGATCAGATGTTCATTATTAATCTTTTAGCTCTGGTTTAACAAATCTTCATTTTCTTAGTTTGAACAGCAGCTACGCTAATTTTGTTCCTATTTGTTCTATTTCTACCATGGGGTAGTCATCCCGTGGTAACTAGAATTTCACAAGCACCAGTTTGGATCCAGAACACTTAAGATGAGTTGATGCCAACCCTGAAACAACACATTACTACCGAACTCTGCTACTAATTTATGATGTTCCTTATCTGTTCAATTGGTTCATAAATCGCTCCAAACGATTAATTCTCGAATTGGAACGATCTGATTGCAGCCGTTCGCCATTTGACAGCTCACTGATTCAAACGATTCAGAGCAAGTCTCAAGTGAACCGAACTCACAAGAACAGCTGGCATGCACGACTGATGACGCGTAAAGTAAGTTACTAACATTAACTGAAAATCATATTTATGTAAAAAAAATGTGTTTGTTATACTGCAGTAAAGAGTGATCTATTTAAGTCCACTAAAAGGAATGCAGATACATCAATATCAGTTTCTCCAGGTCAAAAAAAACTTTCATATTCCCTGCTTCTGTACGTTAACGGTTTTATTAAAACGCTACGCATTCAGCCTTACGTCTGTTTTTATATTGTTTTTCAATGGTAACTTATACATTTTTTATATTGTTTGGATCAACTAACCGAGTAGACAGATATGAACGTTTATTCATAACCATATACTGAAAATAAGTAAGTCTAAATATTGTTATCTAACGTTAATGCTGATTGTTTAGCTAACAAGCTTGCTGGTGCTAATTTATAGTAATTTTTAGCTAATTATTACTATTATTTTAGTCCAAATATTTTTATATAATTAAAGTTACATCTGAGAAGAAAAAAGAATGGATGTGATATTCAGGTAACTACAATAATTACCAAAGTGCGACTTAATGCCCTCTGGGCATTTTAACAATACAAACAAGGTTTGAGAAGAATATATAATACTTTCCTTCAAATTCTCATGTCATGTATAACCTTCTGTGACTTTCTGCAAAACAAAGTAAGTAAGCCTGTAAGTGAAACTTCAGAGGACTTGTTGACGGAGACTTGGGTACAGTGTCCGTTTTGCTGCAAGTTTCGGTGCTGACACTAAATGACATCCATACTGTGCCGGTTTATGAAACGGAGTTCGACGAATTGCGAGACGAGAGTCAGGCATCTGACGGTAGTCTCCTGTCTTCTCAGATATGACAGTCTCTTTGTGCATGACCTCGGGTACAGCGGCCATCTTGTGCACAGGTTCGGGAACAGTGGTAATCTCGTGCTAAGATTCGTGAGAGGCAGCCCTTTTGCATTCCACTCAGACTAGGGAGCGGTGTGCGTGTAAAAAGGCAGGTCCCTCTGCACGAGCATGCTGAATTGAGTAGCATAATCCATACCTTAAGCCAGTTGTTCTTTGGATTTCCGTTGAGATTGTGGGACTTCTCACAACTGGATCTCTCGCTGGATCCTGGTGCGGTGAAGTTTTCTGTCACAGATGAGTCAAAGGTGTTTGGATCCAAGTGCATAAAGTTTATTCGAGGTCAACAGATCATGGTCAAAACAACAGCTACACATGAGAAACGAGGAGAAAACAAAGATCAGAACATGGTTATGCAAACAAAGGCGAACCGCTCAGGATTGGAACACTAGGGAATTACTAAACTTTGCGACTGGCAATACAAACAGACTAGTATTTATACAGGTGATAATTAGACAGTGATTGAACCTAACACAAAACAGCTGTGTAGGAGAGGTGCATTCTGGGGAATGGAGTCCGGTACATGAAAGAGAACACAGTGAGTAAAGTCCAGACGAGAGTGGCCTCTCGCGGAGAGAAGTGGCAATGCCAGTAGGGCATGTGACACCAGGTTCCTAAATTGTAGCCAGATTTAAACTCATATAAGGGTCATTCCTATGGTCATCTTTTTTTTTTTTGCATTTATATTAAATGTACATTCTATATATATATATATATATATTTATCTGTAAAGTATATATAATGTCTTAACCAAACAGTATGTCATGCACATCATTTTATGCAAAATAAAGAACCTATATATATATATATATATATATATATATATAAACATATAATTTGAATTGCAGCTTAATGTCCTTTTAAATTATTTTTTGTATGTTTGATATTTGCTTAATGCGCAGTGTTTCGAAAATGAACCACATGTAGTTTAATCCCAGGAGTAACCTATATATATATATATATATATATATATAATATTTTATCAGCAAAAAATATATATAATAATCATGAAAATAATAAATCTGTGGTTGTCATTAAAATGTATCATTTATTATTTGCTTGTTCTTTTCCTTTTGGCATGTGATTAATGCAAATTTAAAGACAACATGGAAAAATTCTGCCCTTTTTTTTTCGTTTTTGAGGCTGCCTCATGACGCAGAATAAAAATCCAATTTTAAGCATAATAAAGAACCTACAGCAATCTTTAGGGGGGAAAAAGAAAATACAAAACAAATACAGACGTCTGTGAAAAATCTACTGACTAAGTATACCCTTTGTGCCTGCTGCCTTTAGTGAGGGCTTCTGTAAATTAGCTGAGAAATAAATCTCCCTTGCTGAGTTTTAAAGACATTTTTCATTTTACAGTGACCTGAAAGCTGGAGGGCTTGAAAATGTGCTCTATATGGTTATTAGAGTGAGTTGGCCGATGCACAATGACTTAAGTGCAAGAGGGAATTTTATGCTGTGTCACCGTGCCATGACTACGGTGTACTGTAGTTATGTTGGATATGAGTAATCTATGATTTGATGTTCCTCGTCTCCTAAAAACACTTTGAAGGAGCATTGTCATGTCACACATCGATGTTGTATTGTGGACCGTGTTTTGTTTCTGAGGGATATCAGAGGGATTGGAAAATAATAGGAAGACAGAGTTAGGGAGCGTTCAACAATCCCTTAGGATTTCGATTGATGGGCCGGATTTGATTCATCTGCCCAAAGTATTGATTTGTTTTTGCTGTAGAGATGTACAGCCCTAATCATGCTCACTCCGCTTCTTTCTGTATTTCATTTTCTGCACATTCTCCCGCTCAGAACAGTATTATCTCCTCTATTTTCTGACATTTATAACTTTCTTCCCCTTCCTCTGGAATACTCTAGAGAAAATATAATTTCATGTGCTGTTTATGTATTTATATATGGGTTTGGTAGGATATAGGGTACTATCCTTCCTTTATCTTATTTTCCTGCCATGTTGCATAAATGACTCTAAAGAAAATATGTATTTGCTTCCTGTCCTAGATTTCATTTTTTATTCTAAACACACAGAATTTTAAACAAGTCAAGCAGCAATGCAGCTTCCTGGTTTCCACTAAACAAACAATAAACAATATCATGCTTTCACATTAAAATAGAAAATAAACCCATGAGTGGTACAGTAATCATCATAAAAAAACTACATAAAATAAAATGACTAATACTGTAACTTACTAGAAGGAAGGAAGAAAGTAAATGAATAAAGAAAGATGTTATATAATATAATTAGACTATAAGAGAGATGCATGTTTGAATGTATTAAATGAGCTCAAAAGCAAACAACAATGCAGCTTTCGAGCAAATAATAAACTTGAAATTATATTTCAACATGATTTTAACAGCAAGATAATAAAGTAACAGTAATACATAAAACGGTGAAATAAGCAAAACAATCTTAATGGAAAAAGTTCACCCAAAAATTATAATTCTGTCATTGGTCACCATTGACTTTAGTAGGAAAAAAATACTTTGGTAGTCAATGGTGACCCAAAACAGCCTGGTTACAAACTTTCAACAAATATCTTCCTTTGTGTTCAACAGAACAAAGATTTTCTTACAGGTTTGGAACTAATTGAGGGTGAGTAAATGATCACTTTGGTCTTAACTATTCCTTCAAGGAAGAAAGGAGGGAAGGTTAAGATAAAGTAATTAAGGATAAACTCAATAGTACACAACAAGAAAAGTTCAAATATCTGAAATAACCACAAATATGGAGCAGAAAATGCACTTATGCAAACCAATCAATGTAAAAAAAAATACCAAAACTAATGAATAAACAGAAAAACAAGAAATCAACTTAAAGGAAGAAAGGTATGAAAACAAAGCTGCTTCCTATTTCCTACCAAGAGAATGATCAGCAATGTCATATTTCAACACAACAACAAAATAACTAAATAACTAAAAGAAAGCACATGAAGAATAAGATGTTTCAAACTCCCTCATATGTAGGCCTACATAATTACTGTAAACTGTATCAAAGAAGAAAAAAGAACTGCTAAATAAAATAAAATAAAATAAAAGCTATAATAAATATAGTAAATATTGAAAATAATAAATTAAAATTAAAAATAAAAAAGGATGCTTCCTAGTTTAAATATGTAGCATTATAGCATATCTGGAGCATATCAGTAATACCTTTGTGAATTATTACATTATCAGCTTTACCAATTATCAAAGTAAAATTACAAATAAATAACAGGCAAGAAACCAACAAGAAGGAGCAGACAGTCGTGTAAAAGAGAGAGGAGAAAAAGGAGATTCTGCAAACTCCATCATACTTCTATAAGTAGATTCTATCAAAAGAGAGAACAGAGCTCAAATGTGCTTCATTTTCACTCCAGGATGAATGAGAAAAGGTCACAAGCCAGCCAACAGTTTCCTACTAATAGGAACCATTCTAGCTGTAAGAGGTGTTAGTACAGGTTGTAAAGAATGTGACTATAGGATAAAGGAGGCTGTATCTATATTTTTCTTCATTCTCTGGACTTTTGTGTAACTCTGAGAACAACCCTTATGAATTATTTAAAATGTTTCTAAAGAGACTTATTCAGAATACAGGGGTTATTTAAAGGGTAATGACTTAGTGTCACACTATATGCTGTACTTCATACTTTGAAGTAATGTATACCTGAGGAATGCTTGTTCTGCAAACATCACCATATGAAAGAAAGCAGAGTGAAAGCATGAGCTGTTTAGTTTGGATCAATAGAGAGAGGCAGTCAGTAATGAGGCCTGCTGTTCAGAGGATTAGAGATTTACCTTAGTTTAGACATTGATGGAGTAAAACCACAGGTAGAACCATCTACCCTTATATTACTATGTAGGATTTTAATCACATTTATTTCTTTGTATCTCCTTAAAGACACTTACGGCACGTTTTGTGGTTCCTTTTGCAATTTTAGATGGACATGAATGTTTTGTGGTAGGATCTCTGCAGTATACAGATGATTCCCTTTGTGAGCATTTTCTAAAGACTCAGAATAGAGCTAAATGTGAAAAGATAATGATTGCAGAGCCAAAGCCTTCCCTTCAGATTTTAGAATATAAAATATGCCAAAGCAACTTCCAAAACTTTTTGTGGAACTTTAACAATAAAGTTGCATGTTGTTGGGAGACAAAAAGGTCTTTGCCTTATCAGACTTTCATATACTGTATATCAAATATTAAAAATAGTCAGGGACACTGACTTTGAAAATCAGCTTTTCCATGATAGAAATAAATTATATTTTCAATGTCATTAATTAAAAATGTTATTTTAACCTGTAATAATATTTCGCAGTATCACTGCTTTTTATCTCACAATTTCTGACTTTTTTTTCTCTCAGAATTGTGAAATATAAACTTGTAATTGCGAGTTATAAAGTCAGACTTTTTAGAACACAATTCTGACTTTATATCATGCAATTGTGACTTTGTAACTCCCAATTCTAAAAAAAAGGCAGATTTGCGAGATTCAAATTCAAAATAACCTTTTTTTTATTTTTATTCAGTGACAGAAACAGGCTCACATAAACATATGCAGACTTGGTAAGTATAAGAGACTTCCCAATATAGAATTTAAATTATTTCAACTTCTTATTGTCAAATTGTTATTAATGATTTCAACTTTTCACCAGTTTACACAGTATGCACGTGCATATTTAGTGAAATTTCTACTGTCACGTTAAGTAAATATGCTTTATAAAAAGATAAAAGCCAAATACTTAAAAACATTTTCAGCAATAAAATGTGTTAAATAAATCGCTTATGCAACCCCCAACTTCTATAATTTATATATGTATGTAAATATATAATAGAATTAAATATATACTCCAGACTTTCGTTAATTCCATTTGAAGTTCACATTTTTATATCTTCCCAAATTATGCCTAACCAGATGCTTATTTACCTAAAGGTCCCACTTCAAAATGACAACCTCAACAGCTCAAAAAAACTAAATTGTTACCGAAGCATTCATCAACTGTCCACTGTGGATCAGCTCTGAGTCTGCAGCTCTAGAATTTGTTACACTGCTGGGTGGAAAGAGAGGTTATCGAGTGAAGATAATGTTCTGTGCATCAACAGTGTTATTTACTTTAGATGTTGCCATTTGAATATATTATGTATTTTGAGGTCAAGACGTTTTCACTCCATCCCTAACTGTATGAAAGCCAAGCAAAACCTTTGCTCTGTGAGGTTGACAGAGGTTCCGAGGAAGAGCTAAGAGATTTGCTCTGCTTTATGCAAATGAGGGACAAAAAAAATTCAGCCAGAAGTGCAGGTTGCGAGTCAGTAAAGGTGCTGGAGTTTTATATTACTTCAGAATTTAAATTGCAAAACAGTAAATCATTTTGTTTACATATTTCAGATTCCAAATGCAATTGTGGCTAGACTGGTTGAGTTAACAAAAGGGTCTTAAATTGACACCATATATTGACAGTGTGCTCGAAAGTTTATTAATCTGACTCAACATAAGCATACTAAAATGCCTCTTCCAATGCAAGTTGACTTGCTACATGTATCTCTTGCAGTTTATTCTTTGAAATTCATTATTAAAACTCAGCTAGATAAATGTGCAGTAATAAAATTTGTTCAATCGCTCTCTCAGACAATCCCCAAGCTCTACATTTAAATATGCATTCATTATTAAATATAAATCAGACATTGGTTTAAGAAGTTTTAAGCGCTTTGTTTTGATTTATTTATTTTTTTTTGGTTAGTCCTTGGTTGCTCATTAACACTATTTTGTAACTACAGAGTGCAGACTGCAAAATGTCAATAAATATTGAGCTTTGTTCTTTCTTTGCTTGAGCTTTTAATATGCATGTCAAGTATAAACATGCAATACATGGGTCTGTCATATTCTGTGGTAATTGAGAGGAATATGCATGCGCCATTACAGGTCATAGCACACTTAAACCTGAGAGAATATCTCTTGCTGACACTGAAGTGGAAAATGTGAAGATAATTTGATATTGTGTCTTTATTAGATTAAACTCAAAAAGGTTGCCTTGGGTACGTTGGCTCAGCCGTATCGTGTAACATCATCAATACATGCAGGAGCAGCACAACGACCTTTCTTTTGGCAAATAACCTCAGTTTACACACCCATTTAGTCATTAATTCTGTCCTCATTTGTCTAATCTTTAGAGGTCAAGTCAAGCACAAAGTAACACTAGAGGAAAATTCACTTGTACACGTTGGTTTGAATTTGATATAATTTTACATTTTAGATTCTAGAGGGCTAAATTGACATTGATTTTCAAAAGGACAAGTATGTTTCCATCATTCATGTTTTCCATATGTCATGTTTTCCATATGTCAAAAAAACGACTCCATTTGGCCACCGGGATACAATACTAACACTAAATTCAAACTAGTTGCAAGGGAAAAATGGCTTTGGGTACTAAGAGTTATTTATCAGTTGAATGGTAATTACTATACTGCACAATGTTGAAGTTTTGATGATAGGAAGTTTTTGTCACAAAACACGCTGTCGCTGTGGTGAAGCGTAACGTTGGTTTTCCAGTGGGCACGGAGGACACAGAGGCAGGACTTAACTGAATAAACATTTAATGAAAAAACAAGGAGATAACTGAACAAAACTCACGAGACGAACCACAACCATTCAGCAATGTAAAGAAACTTCAACGACTGACATTCGAACAAGACATGTGGCATGGATTTCATACAAAGACTAATTAAACACACCTGGACAAAACTGGCTGGACATGAATGAACATTTATGAGGAAGGCGGGTTACAAATGAGGAGTAGACACGAGGGAGCTGATAGGTAAATAAACAAACACACAGATTCACATGGCAAAAGATACAACAACATAGAACTCACGATCGCTGGATTGATGACATAGCCCCCCCCCAAAGGCGCAGCTTCCAGACGCGAGAAACAACAACAAAAGACATACAGGAGGAAGGTGGCTAGGAGGTGGAACAGTTCATACATGGGGGGTGGGATGGTGGGTATGCAGATGGCGGGAAAACCTTTCAAGGCGGCGGAGACCTCCACCTGGATGGTGCAGGCGGAGGATCCGACCTCCAGGGTGGAGCAGACGGCGGGGACCTTACCTGCCCAGGTGGGCATCCCCACCGTCTGCTCCACCTTGGAGGACGTCTGCGGCGTCTGGCTTGCCCAGGTGGAGCAGACGGTGGAGATGCCCATCTGGGCAAGTCAGACGGTGGAAACCTCCTCCAAGGCGGAGCAGATGGCGGCGACATCCACCTGGGTTTACCAGGCAGCGATGATGCTCTCCTGAGCCGGCCACACAGTTCAGATGCCCTCCAGGGCGGAGTCGACGGCGGAAAAGCCAGGTGGGTCAGGTGGCGGCAACGCCCATCTGGGTGAGACAGACAGTGAGGCCATCCTCCAGGGCAGAACAGACGACAGCAGAGCAGTTCGGCTAGACAGCGACCGAGCCCTCTTGGGGCCACCAGGCTGACTCTGTGCCCTTGAAAGCCAACCGGTCAGAGACAACGCCCTTCTAGGCCGACCAGACGGTGAGTACGCCCTTCGAGACAACACCGACATCACCCTCTGTGACTAAATTGACAGGGAAGACGCCCTCCCTGACCGACTGAACCATGATTCAGGGACCTCCACGGGCTGTGTAGCCACCAATGAGGCCTCTGGGGATTTTACGGATGAAACCAACATCTCCAGAGGTAGTGCAGCCTCTGGTGGACCCGATGGAGTCTCTGTGCTACACACTGGTTCCGGAGATTCGGGCCATGGGACCTCACAGGCCTCGTGGAGCTCGAGGGAGTTCAGTGAATTTGGATCACAGACCAGGTCTGGAGGATCCAGCCACTCTGGTTCTGGATCACAGATTGCGTCTGGAGGATCCGGCCACTCTGGTTTTGGATCACAGACTGCGTCTGGAGGATCCGGCCATGATGGGTCCGGATCACAGACCGGGTCTGGCGGATCGGGCCACCATGAGTCTGAGTCACAGACCTCAGACAGCTCGACAGGCTGAGAAACCGGGACTGACTGGGAAAGACACAAGCCCTCGTATCGTGCTACGGGAGTGAGACCCGTTACGGATTGGTTAGACACCGTGAGGGCCTTCTGCAGCTTCTCAGGCTGTGCTACCATGACCGACTGAGCTGAACACGACCCCTCGTATCGTGTTACGGGGTTAGGACCCGTTAGAACTTGGCTGGGAACCATGAGGGCCTTCTGCAGCTTCTCAGGCTGCGTA
>JAUMHI010000053.1:14877497-14921524 GCA_032359435.1 Enteromius unitaeniatus | reverse complement strand
ATTTATGAAAGTAAATATACATGTATAAATACAATTGTAAGAAGGTCAAAACCAAGATTGATTTTAATGTAAAACTCGTATATGTTGTCACGGTTTCCATTCATGTCTCCGCCCCCCTTGTCTGTTGTCATAGCCATTCATTTCAAGTCTCCACCCACTGACCCAGTTTCCATGTGTATCTATTTAGAAGGTAAGTGACTTAAGTAAGAAGACGATTAGTCTCCAGAAGAGAAGGAGTGCTGCGTGTAGCTCTGTTGTTTAATTATCTCTGGCTGCTAAGAAGGAATCTTTTGTTTTCTGCTTATTTGTATGTTGCTTTTTTGTTGTTGTTTATATTTTTGATTGCACTTACTGGTAATTTAAATAAGTGACCCTCGGATAAGAAGGAAACTTAAGTGAAGTGTCAGTTTCGATTTGAGCTGCTCATCACATTTACACTACATTTTGCTAACAGTGTGCCACCAACCCCTATATCAGTTACTTTTAGATGAAACCTATGGTCCATTTCTTCTGCCCATCTTTCCCATCTGGCGCATATCAAAAGATCCATGAGAGCTGATGAGGTATCAGTCTTTGCTCTTGTTGCGGAAAATTCATATTTGTCACATTAATTCATATTAATCCATTTTATTTTTAAGAGATTATTTCTATATGAGCTCTGTTTGTACCTTTATGAAAGTGCTTGTGACTGACGTGTTTTCTAAGCATTCTGTCTTTTTAAGGGAAGTGCCAGCTCTCTTTAGTTTGTGAACTTAGGTGTGCAAAGAGGTATAAAGTGGGGAAGAACAACCCCTCCCTTGTGACACTCAGCAGGGAACTGTATGATTGTACACCATTCTTGTAAGAATGAAATCTTTATAAAATGAAATCAGCGGTGATGGCCACTTGGGTGGACCTGACGGCAGGAACTGCTTCCAGGGTGGTGCAGGCGGGAGAGACCTCCTTCTGGGCGGAGCAGGCGGCAGAGACCTCACTTTGGGCGGAGCCGGCGGCAGAGAGACCCATCGGGACGTAACAGGCGGCGGGTCCCTCCCTCTGGGTGGAGCGGATGGCCGCAGAACCCCTCCGGTTCGGCCAACCAAGGGGGACACCCTTGTTGTCTGAACGACCTGAGTTAATGCCCTTCGAAACTGGATCGACAATGCAGGTACCTTCTTAAGCCGAACCGTCGAACCATGGACCCTTGGGAACCACACTGACTGTGAACGTTCCCTCAGGGATAGAACAGGTGGTGTCCACGCCCTTCTTGGTTGGCTTGACAACCATTGCGCCCTTGGAGACCAACCAGTTCTAGTCAAGACCCATTGCAACCTGGCCGACAGGGAGCGCGCCCTCAGAGGCAGAGCTGGCCATGACTTCGCCCTCTGAAACCCGACAGGAAGTGAATATGCCATTTGGGTCCAGGCAGAAGGTGAATACGCCCTTCGAGACCTTGCAGGAAATGAAAACGCCCTTCGAGCCCATGCAGGGAATGAATATGCCCTTCGAGACCTTGCAGGAAGTGAATACGCTCTTTGTGAGCAGACAGGAAGGAAATATGCCCTTAAAGACTGAGCTGACAGGAACGATGCCCTTCCAGACCGACTGAACAATGATTCTGGGGCCTCCATGGGCTGTGCAGCCACCGAAGAGGCCTCTGGGGATTCTACGACCGGAGCAGACATCCCCAGCGGCAGTGCGGCCTCTGGCGGACCCGATGCAGTCTCCATTCCACACACTGGTTCTGGAGGTTCAGGCCATGGGTTCTCACAGAACTCGTGGAGCTCGGGTGAGTGAGTTGACTGGAGACTCGGATCACTGAGTGGGTCTGGTGGATCCGGCCCTGCTGGATCCGGATCACAGACGGAGTCTGGACATACGAAACCCAAATTGCAACCCGACATGTCAATACATGGCTCCTCAAGTCATGCTATTGTGCTGGAAGCGATTCCTGAATGGTCTGACGCAAAGAGGGCCTTCGGCAGCTTCTCTGGCTGCGTGTCCGAAAAAAAAAATAGCTTTTTTCTGATGCAAATATGAATTTTCAGCATCATTGCTCCAGTCTTTGTCACATGATTCTTTGGAAAATATTCTAATGTGCTGATTCGTAGCTCAAGAAACATTTCTTAAATTTGACATCATACCTACGGCTAAAAATGATTTTGAATGGAGTATGTATGTTCAAGGCTGATATTGTCATACTTAAGGAACGCCTCAAGCTCCATATAAGAAAAATGCTTAATATGCTATCTCGCATCTGTTTAGATCAATGAAACCAATGATTTTCTTTCTGTGTCTGTGTGTGATTCTATACTCAAGGGATGAAATATGTAAAGATGCACTAATGGTCTTTACAAAATACTGAATATAAATATAGATATGCAATCTAGTTGTCATTGTTTGCCTAGTGCTCTTTATTTCCGATTTCTCTACAATTCATTTCACTGATATTAAAAGGCCATTTATAAAGTATGGTCTCCAGCCTAGGATTATGAAAATGATAGTGTTGTGCACCTCTTTACCCACAAATTACAATCTCACCTTTGCCACCAAGTTAAGCGAGTGCATTTTGAACAAAATTATAAATTATTATTTCCCAAAAAAGCAAGACAGAATCATGGAAACCATAATGAATAATGACACAACTGTTCCTCCTGTTAAAGACTTTTTAAATGGCAATGCTAAGGGGGAAATTTGGTCTTTTATTTGTTTACTGTTTTTTCTTACAATGACACTGAACCCTTTAGTTTCAAAGAGGGCAACGTTTTTATTACAAAAGACAATAGAAAGCACTTATTGCATTTTGTCAATTGCACACTGAGGCCTCAAGGCTGAAGACATATTGCCATTTTAAGCAACCTATAAATCTCATGAGCACTTTTAATTTTGCTAGAATTGAATCAGTCAAAGGTAAACCAATAAATACACAGACTCATATTGCAAAGACATGATATCTAAACCTGGCTTCAGCTGATATTTAATATACATCATTAATACCACCTCTGACATCGCTTCATTAAATGACTCCCAAAAAGGCACTTTTTACTTATTCATTCTTGTCTGATGAGCAGCATATGTTTGTTGAATAATGAGTCTTTTGGCTCTGTTTATCCAGCCTTTTGTTTACATACTGTAGCTGGGCATGGGGTGATAATTTCATTAACTGCTCAGGATATCATTGATCTCCTTCAGCTATTACGAATTCATTATTTTTCTTTGGCATTCTCATAACATCTTGAGGCTGAGGGGCCTCTAATTAGAGGTAGAGGGACGTCTCATTTCGATGAATTTCACAAATGATCTTAAACCTGACACTGCTAATACAAGATTTTTCATTTATTCTGCAAGTGCTTGATGAAATAGCGGTGAGGTTATGCTAACTATTTTTGTAAGATTGCATCAGAGGCATGGGTTTTATTTGAACAAAAAACCAATACATGATTTCAAAGCATCAGATGAAAGTTAACCTATCCCTTACGTTAAGGGAATAACATAGGCATGTTTTAACCAGTACCAAGCCTTACAGAATTACTAAAGAAAAGTTTCACCACAAAGTGCTATGAGTCTAAATATAACACTCCTCAAGCAACAAATGACTAACAGTCAGCTTTGGCAAGTATATGAAAGTGTTACTCGCCAGTTGGCTTATAGCTCTTTTTAATTATTAATTCTAACAATGCCTGATAAAGAGATATGGTTTAGCTTGATTTTTCAAAACTGTTTTGTAGTAATACAACACGTCCCACTTGATATTAAGTGTCTCTAATACCCGTGTACTTACATAGTAACAAGATGTGTACGAAGTATGTAATCACATTTAAGTACATATTGGTACATATTGATATCTACAGCTGTAAGATTTAACTACACACATATAACAACACCATGTCCTAACTGGGACATGACCGGCAATTTAGGTGTACACACTAGATGCACTAGACAGAATAAATCAAATATTACAGCCAATCAGAAGCATGTGTGGGTGCGCTCTCTCTAAAAACACACTGCTCTGGCAACGAAATGGATGCATTTATAATCTAATTCATAAACGGTGAACCTTTTAAATAAATAAATGCATAACTACATAGGAATTGTCTACTTCATAAAAAGGTGTAACACTTCCTTTACAAAAATGCTGTTATTCCTGTTACACATTTATACTTTCATTACCATTAAGATGTGTTCCCAATGTCATTTTACACGTGTATGCTTACACATACCATTCAGTGGGGTGTTACATATGTGTAGTTACACAAACATTACAGTTGTAAATACGATTTACCAATGTGTCCTTACAACGTGGTTACATGCAATGCACACATCTAACTGTAGTTACTATGTAGATAAATAGGTATTAGGGGTACACTATAAAGTGGGACGAAGTATTGTATAAATTAATAAGTTGATTAAAAATAAAGCAATTTATTCTGCCTTTTTTAAAAATAACAGTCACAGTAAAAATGTATGGCTGGCACGTGTGGAAAAATGGTTTGTGTTGAACTGTGAACCGACTAAGTAACATCTGCTCATTATCAGTGTGGTTATTTATGTTTGTATGTTTTACTTGCATTTGTTTATTATGATAAGCCATCACCAAAACCTCATCACCTGCATTATTCATAAGTTCCCAGTAGCAATCAATGCTTAATTTACTTGCATCACATGCTAAAATCTTTTCAATATCGATTAAAAAAAATACATGTTGAATTGCATACACGTACAATTAATGAGAGCATTTTGTATCAGAGAAGTAATAAGATATCCAACTCATTCACAAACAGATGGTCCTGGCCTTAAAGCAACAGCACAAGCCTAAATGACAACACGACCAGGTCATATTTAATTTGGAAAGCAAATGTGCGGGCAGGGTTGCTCAGGAAACATGAGGGTTTGTTAATGCACATTAGGACAGGACCGCAATCCGACACCTGTCAGTCAATATTCCCACCAATCACCTGGCCTACAGCTGCTCTCTCCACCTCCATTTTAGAGAATAAATTCAATTACGCTCTCTTCGGTTTATAGCCATATTGCCTGATCAGGAAAGAGACGTTTGCTTAATACAATTGTGAGACTTTCATTAAATTAACCTTTCACAATCCATTACTCACCTGCGGCAGTCATAAAATGATCCCATGTGTTTATTTTAGGGCTGTCCAACCATATGGAAGCAAGTCAATACTCATTTGCTGCATGTTATGAAAGCATATGGTTGTCATGTACGTGCAAGAAAGTCAGAAATATTTTGAATTGAGAATACAGAGTACAGTCAATATTGTATTAAAAGTTTCTTAATTTGCCTTCGCAGGCAAGAGCATTAAGGGGTGAACTTTTGCTTTTAATCTACAACTTTGTTTTTGGCTGCACCTGGTCTCTAGCTGATTAAAGTACCCTCTAAACCCCTCCTTCATTTATTCGTTCAGCCATATTTCATTTGCCAGTTTTCTGTCCCTTTCTAATTACCATAATGCCCTGTTGGCTCCATAGCTTCTGAGTGAATGGAATGCAATTATGCATTGGTCACCATGCTGCGATTCACGCAGATGTTTTTAGCAAGACACTGGGCAACTTAAATGGCTCAGAGTTTAAGAAGTGAGAAACACTAGAAAATTGGCAAAGGCAAGACTCATGAGGATGCTTCAGAATATTCCTGGAATGAGATGAAGCATCTTTTCTACTTTGAAACAACGTTTTTTTGCTCCTGAGGGCAAGGCTGTCTGAGTTATTTGATGTTTTAATACTCCGCTTCATAGACAACTAGAAATGTTTTCAGAGGTTTTGCTAATGAAATTGGCCCATAGGTACCTGTGGCTTTGTATGATTGCGGGTGGCAAAATATCCAAGAGGTGCAAAAAGAGTTTGGCCTCCAACCAGTAAAATCAAATTATATAATATAGATTTAGCCATTCAAACAGATGACAGATATTATGCCAAAGTTATATTGCGTCAATCACTTAATAAAGCATACACTTTATAGTCCTTTGTTTTTCTTTGGCAGTAGCTTGTCCCAAGGGAAATTCAGCTTTAATCAGTCACCAAGTTAATATCGAATGACTGCAAAGGTCACTGAATGGTTTTGAGCAAGTATGACAGGAAAGCAATGAAAGATGACATCTGGGATTACCAGACCCGTAGCATCTAATTGGGGGGTAAACAGGATCCAAGCTGACATGATTTCATATGAGCTCCCTAGGATGGAGACGGCCATGACAAGGTTGTATTTAAGACCACCTGACAGTGAGTGGAGAAAGACAAGGGTACATTAACAAACATTTAGGTTTCCTGACCTTCTTGGTGTAGCCCTACAAAGAGGAAGAAAAAAAAAAAGCCACAGTCTCACCTAAATTCACCTTGGTGAAGAGCAATTTACATATTCATTACAATAAAAAAATGCAGTAATAGATCAGCAGAACTAGTGCTCAGTTTTGTTTTGTTTTTTTTCAGAGATATTAGCTTTCTGGATGGCCTATAAGTGTGCAGGAAAACACTCAGCACTGCACATCATTTGAGAAGGACAACAATTATCCAAGTCGGTGGTGAAGGTCGCTCGGGAGAGAAATGGGGGGGGGGAGAAAAACAGAAAGAGTCAAGCGCTGTCCAAAGGTGATCGTTTTAAAATGTCAACGTTTCACTAGGTAGTCAACAATATCAGATTGTTTTAGCGCATTTTAGTTGCATCCCTGTCTCATTAAATTGTCGTCTGTATGGAGAGGTTACTTCAGTATATTTGGAAAATAGCTAATAGGTTGGTGTGTCACTTCATCAATCTGTGTTACAAGATCCCGACAATGACAGTAAGAAGAATATCAATCCCTGCATTATTGCATGCTCAGGGGATGTCTTTCACAAACAGATATCCGCATTAATAGACAGCATTCTGACAAATAAAAAGCCCCTTGTCAATTTCTCATTTAAATTGCATCTAGAGTCAGACAAACATCAAGTTGTAAAACCATCTTGGGAAAAGAAGAGCTGAAAAATATCGGGCATTACTTCCTGTCTATATCTGAATCCACTGGAATTTGACAGATGCATATTAAGGGTGGTCTGAATGAACCTATTCCATTTGCTGGATTTACTGTGGCAGCTCAAACACGTAAAAACCAAACTGATGGAATCAAATCAAATTCTGACACCTGTATGTACAAATAGGAATAGGCAGGTAATCTTCATTAATGGAAAAACACGACACACCACATACCAATATCTGCTGTCGGCTGGCTGAAATTAAATCATTTCTACATGCACGTCAAGACTCAATCTAACTGAAGTATTGAAAAACTTCAGCATCGAGGTTGGAAAACCAAACATGCGTGTTACTGTATTAGCAACGCATCGATTGTGTTTGTTTACTAATAGAATTAAAACTTTCACAGTTGGTTGCCAACGATAATTGTAGTGATTGTAGTGACACTGATTGTAGTGTAAATTTAATTTAAATTTCAATCACTTCAATCATCTTCAGCAGTGAAAATTGGAGAAAAAATGTTTGTAGAAAAGATTATTCAAAAATAACAATAGCATGAAAATGGCCTCACTTTAGATTAGGTGGCCTTAACTACAGTGTACTCGCATCAATAAATAAGTGCAATGTACCTACTGTGTTCATATTGTACTGCAAAACACTTTAAAGGTGGGTTAAGGTTGAGTCAACAGTGTAATTATTGAAATGAATTAATGATATACAGTAATTACATGCAGATATGTTGTAAAAAATAAGTGCAATGTAAAAAAAAAATATATATATAAAGTGCACTGTATTAACTTATTAATAAATCTGTGTTAACTTATAAAACTTATAAAACTAGATTTGCATTTTAAACTGTCCAACAGTGAGAAAAAAAAAAGTCAGCAATGAGTCGGAAAAAAATGCATAAAAAAGTTTAACTTCAGAAAATGATGGCTAATTGATAATGTAAATGATGACAACTGCACATTAACTGGACTACTTATTTAATTTTAACCCCTTGCAAAAGCATTTTCAGAAGTGCCAATTGGATGGATCAGCTGTATGAAAAAATATACGCCTTGTCAAAACTTCAGAACAAGTGATTCAAATGAAGGGTTCCACTATATGGCAAGATGCTCAAAGATAAAGGTCACCATAAATATAAATCCCCACAAAGGATCAAAAAATGAGCCTTGATGAAACGCAGGAGCAGCCTGCTAAAACATTTTTTCAAATCAATTCTTTTTACCTCCAAGACAAATGCTTGTACGATCATATAGAGGCAGACATTATGGCTGGGCTCTGATGATTTTAAATCATTCCGAATGGAGGGGGAAAATGTGCCACTTCTGGTTTTGTTGAGTGCTTCCGTTTCTACAGCTTACAAGAGCACGAGGAATGATTGGATATGAGAGAAAAAGAGAGAGAAAGACTGTGAAAAGCAGCCAGCCTTGCGTGACCCTCCTCATTCTCTGCTACACATAATTAGACTCCTAATCAAATTTCACTCATACTGTGGAGGACAAGCTGACCAGGCCCTCAGCCTCCAACTGAAACAGCCTTCTCGGTATTCACCGCACATAATGATCAGCCCGAAGCTGAGGTGGGCTGAAAGACTCACTTACAGCCTTATGCATAATTACTTGCAGTTAAACAAGCAAGAACTCGCAACCACTCACCGCATTGCTCCTTAATGATCAGAGTAGATGGCTGAAAGACATGAGTGCACAAATACTTTACAGCACCTTTTTTTTTAGAAGTTCTGCTTGCTGTGATGAGTGTCCCGAGGAGTCATCAGTGTCGCCCTGGAAACAAAGGACACACACCTGCACATCCTCATCTCTGGCTGATCGGCCCCAGCTGCAGCCCGTCAGGCAGCAGCTATATAAGCAGCGTGAACACGACCATAGACTGAGAAACATCTCCATGAGAGAGAGCATCAACTTATTCTCTCCTTACCTTCCTAGAAAGCAGCTGAGGACTGATCAGCCCCACAGGAGCACTTCATAGACCCACTGCAGCACAAGGAAGAAAGCACACCACTTACCGGAGCACCTACCTCAACACTTTTGTTCAGCCACTTTGTAAATAAATCCACCCTTTTTTTTGTAGCTCTCCTTGTCGTGTGATTCTTCACCCGTGACACTTCATAATCTGTCTTTCTTAAAGTGATTCACACGTGTTAAGAGGAAAAACAGCAGGTATTCACATACTATCAGCCGGGAGTAGAGTATTTTTATAATGAGACCCAATTAAAGGTTATGGCTATGCGGTTTTGGCAAGAACGAGTGGTCATGCCTCGTGGCACCTGCATAATTAGGAGAGAAATACCAGAGGAAAGAACTGTGCGGGAAGCCTAGACTGTGTTTGAGAACCGGGAAATATTGTGACATGTTCACGGTCTTGGGAATCTCTGTGGGAAGTCGTGCTCCCTGGGGACGCTGGTGACTGCTGGCAGTAGCCTTAGGTAGGGTCTCAGAGGAAGCACAATCCTATATTCAGCCCCAAAGATTCAGTTTAATAGATGTCTCTCTTCCCATCTTTCTCACCAGTGGGCAGATTAAACGCTCCCCGTTCTCTCACGCCTTCCCCTCCATCTCAAATAGGATTGAGGTCATTTTCGAGCCTCTCAAGGATAAGTTTAACTGCAGGATCAACAACTTTGCGAACTTCTCTTTGGCATGCCGGTGGCCTTGGCGCTTCTGCAAGGGTCAAGTGTGATTGTTTGGCCATTTTATTGCTCGGCGACTGTGTAAATGCATAGCGCTCGGGGAGTGCAAACGGCTGTTAAAAACACGGTTGCGATTCATTCATATTTCCTCCGCTCTTCAGGTTGTCCTTCAACATATATGATCGCGAGATACAGACGGGATGATTACTACGCCTTATAGAAGATAAATAATCAAACGGTCCGGGTGGAATTACATTGAATGTGATTCGTGTCTAACCTTCTGCTCACATTCAAAGACATCCTGGCGATTAGATCATGACAAACTCTTAAAATGATATCTTTTTCCTAATGTATATATTCGAAAGCATAATATTGATTTTAGTTTAGCCATTTTTGAAGCACTGTAAAGCATGCTTGTATGATCAACTCTTATTTCATAGTGCTTTGAAACATGAGAGTGGGGTTAAACATCCCACTCTGTTAAATTGTTCTCATCCTCTACACTTGCACTCAGAGCTATGAGTGGGTGCACCGAATAAGGTTTATTGAAAGAGAAAAAAAAATGGCTTTTCCTTAAACTGAAGAATATTCTGGCCCTTGGTTATGTATGGTTATCTTCACATTGCAATCTCGGTGAGAGTATGGTTTTAGGTTGGGCATGAATCATGCAATTAAAGGCACTGAAACTGCATAATAAATTGCTTTGTGCTTAATGATATATACTTTTTTCCCCATTTGTCTCATCTGTAAATTTAAACATAAAAATGAGCAACAATCAGCAGTGGCCATTAGCTTCAGCTATCGGTCAGCACTGAGCAAACCCATTCTCAAGCTAATGTAATGAACCTAATGTAATCAACAGGTCATTTTATTCTTACAATAAATCAAAGTCTTTATGATTCTCATTTCATCTTTGTGTCTAACCCACAGAGTTTAGAAAGAAAGAAAGAAAGAGAAGCGTGCTTCAAACATAGGCATAAAAGGATATGGGATTTTTCAATGAAATAATATTGTAATTTTGATTGCTTTCAAACATCTTTGGTGGGTATGTGCCTCTGGCATGCCCCTTGAAGCAATTTTGTATTGCAAGTTATTGCAAGTAAACCTGTCTACATCCTGAAAAAAAATCATGAATCCAGCAGAAGATTATATCTGCAAATCAGGTTGTTAATCATTTAGCAAAAAGCGTTTTATTTTTTGAATAGATTCACAGTACGATGACATAGTTTTAGCTGGTTTCCTCAGGGTGATGAGAAGATTTCAGTGACCCTTTACAGTATGTCATGTCTTATCACATCCCTGGAAGCTTTCAAATAATCCATAAGAGTTTTTTTTTCAAATATAGAATTTGTCTAGCCTCTGATTTGTTTTGTTTTTCCTTGAAAGACAATTTGAAGAAAAAAAAAATAAATAAAAAAAAAAATATATATATATATGTAACTCTTTAAAGTATTTTAATAGAATATTTAGCAATATTATGAAACACACATTTTGTGTTCCTGCCACACAACCAGTCAGCCTGAATAAATGAATAAATATGTTCAAAAAACGATACAAAAAATGAAAATAAAAAATAAAAATTGGCACTGCTTGTACCTTAGGGGGTAAATAAATAAATGTAAATCTATATAAAAAAAATGAATATACCAATAATTCCACAGGTTGGCAGTGATATAAGTTATAAGTTAATATAAGTTATTTTTAATTGTATTTTGTTTTATAAAATGAAACTCAAGAATAATGTACCATAATAACATATATAAAAATATGTGATGTTCACCAAACCTCAACCATTCATAATTTTCCTACACAGATAGATATGTTTTGCATATTTTAATATTGAAACAAAACACTATAAAAAAGCATTTGAATTGAGATCACACAGTAAATATGTATTTGGCTGCATTTCTCTTGAACTGACCAAGCTGGTGAACAAGAATAGAAATGTATCAAAAAAGCCCACCAATGCAATCAGAAATGTATGTCCTATCAAACTACAAAAGGACAAATGCCAAAGTAACAAGAAAAAAAGCAACAGAGGGGTCAGGAGTCAAATCTGGGATATAGGCTAGTGTAAGAGTAAAGGGAAAGTCATATAAAAAAGGCTCTATTGGGACAAACCTGAAAACATTTCCATTAAACTCTATACTAGGATGTATTACTGAGGAACAGATGAAGGACATCGCAGAGCCACTTGTGATTCAAAAAACTTGATTGAGGAGAGGATTCAAGTCTTGGTATGATTGCGATGCAAAGATTAGACAAACTTTGAAAAGCAAATGTCTTTTTTATGTAATTTCAGAGGACGCATAATAGCATACATGAGATTACTTCATTCGTAATCCACCTTCATCATATACAGGCCCCTCAGAAAGAAGAAAACAAGATGCTGTTGACAAACTGCTTTCTTTGTGTTTTTTGAATGGCTGATTATCCTCCGTAGAAACACTGCAGCATGCATATATGAGCATATGTGTATTTAGATTTGGTTTTAAAGCTCAATGATACACACAGAAGTGATAGTTGTCCAAAAATGGAAATTCTGACATTATTTACTCACCCTTATATCATTCCAAACATGTATGACTTTTCTTCTTCTGCACACAAAAGAAGGCACTTTGAAGAGCAATGGGGCCTAAACAACACTAGCTCTAAAATGACAATCCATGCTTTAAGAAAAAAAGAAGAAAGTTGGTTTTCACACAACATAAGGTAAGTACATTTTCATTTTTTGGGTGAACTTTTCTTTTTGCTATGGATCTCCTAATCCATTGCCACCTAATTCTGACTTTAATTTGTCATTCTTCCATTCAGTCCATTATCATTGGAGCTTCAGATCTGCACAGAGCTGCACTTCATGTTGGCAGTGATTAAAACCCTTTAGAGCGAGGCAGCAAGCCAATGTGACTTGATGCCAAAAGCAGCCGGGACCATCTAAGACGCTTTTAGAAAAAAAAACAAAAAAAACAAATCATGCACACACCAAAGCTCTCTTAACTGAGGAACCCTTTCAAAGTGTTCAAATACGTATTTCATTTCAGAATGCGCAAGCCACACACACACACACAAGTGAGGCGACCACTCAGAATCTGATGCTTTCCATGCTGAACGAGGATTCAGAGCTTGTTTTGCAAGGCGCCATAAAGCCGCTTACATTTTAACACCTCAGGGTAGCATTTTCCTCTCTCCAGTCTAAATACAACACATTTTTAGAGGAAGTCTGGAACTTTCTTTCAGAGGCTAACATGTATTACACTGTATTCCGGAGGGAAGGATGATGCAAGCATTCTGAAGCTGTTCCATGCTGCTTCTCTATTCTTATCATAAAAGAAAAATGGTAAAGCTTTTCAGGGTTGTATGATTGTAGCTGTAAATACAGCAGATAAGACACTGATGTCCATGTAATCTCTGCTCTGAAGGAGGCACAATAAATGTAGCAGTCCAAAATGGAATGCATGTGCTTCTGAATGGCTCTATTATATACTATAACCCAAGTACTGGTGTAAACTACCATTTAGCACTAAAAAATGAACATTAAACCTCCTACCTAGCTTCGCAGAAATCTGTAAATCTTTAAATTAGGTCAGGAAAACAATAAGAATGTGCATTATTTTACATTACTCCAGCCTGCAAGGTAAATTATTCCTTGCCTGTTCTAGAAAAATTGTGCAGTTAGAAAAGTAATGACTGTTGGAAAATTGCCTATTTGTACTCTGATATAGTGTGGGATCTTTTCGTTGTGGGGTACATTTATATATTTTATACAAAGCACGATGCACAGTGGGTAAATAAAGATTAGATAAGAATTCAGCATTAAATCACTTGCTCATCAATGGATCCTCTGCAGTAAACGGGTGCCATCAGAATGAGAGTTACAAAAACATTGCAATAATTCACAGGTAATCAAAATTACCCCAAGCCTTTAATTAACAGCTTGTGGAGTGAAAACAGTTGCGGTGTTTTTAGCTAATGACTGCGCCCCTAAGCGGTTTTCTATTACATATCATACCTGTGACTATGGCGTAAAAATAGTTTAAAATCTAGCGCACATGAAAAACAAGACAAACTGTACCCGTACACGGAAAACCATTTATGCCAGGGAGCATGAGAGCACAGAATACTACGCGTATGCAAAAGTGTGCTCTCGCGAGAACAGCGCTGAGCAGCACTCGCTCGACGATCTCGCAACTGCTGAAAGACTTTGGAGGCGGGGATCAAATGTCAGATCTCTCTGCTCTTGTGATTGGTCATTTTCAACACATACCGTTTGTCATGAATTTAGGAATAATAGGTGTGTTCGACTTTATGCAGCGCTGCAAGACATCGGCTGCCGCCTTACAAAACAATGCATTCTGACTTTGATCGGCGCTGCAGCCGCCTTTCGATCACACGTGCCATCAAAGTACCGCGAGAGCAAAACGAGAGCAGTCGCACAGGTCAGGCGCTGCAGTTGCTCAAAATCGGCTGCGAAAGCTTTGATGACGACACACTATTCTCATTGGTCAGATTATGTGATTTACAAGCACGATGTGTGCTGCCTGTTTTTTTTCTTAAAAAAGTTCCTGTATGTAATCAATATTTATATCATGTGTAACATTCATGACGAAAATGAAGACCAGGCGATACGGTAAATATATATTCGTATTGTATAAGAGTAAAAAATTGGTCGACCAGAGGCCGTTTTTATGGATGTTGTGAGAGGCTTCACTACACTGAATAAACTGCTTAGATTTGAAAAATGTCCTATAGATAACTACGAAACAAAGATACAAATAATAAACGTCATATTGCATTACATAAAAGTCACCACAGAAACCTATAAGTGTCCGACCTGACTGTCACAAACCACGCCTCTGTGGCGCTCTCCGAACGACTGCAGCGGGAACCTTCGCCCGAATTCTACTTCTTCTTCTTCTTTCTTAGGTTTTATTGGCGGTTGGCATACAACTTTGAGATGCATTACCGCCTGCCCGAATTCTAGTTCCCACCCGGACACTTTTCAGCAACGTACCTTGGGCACTTCCGGTTGCCGCTCCCGCCATTTCGGCGGGTATTTAAGCGGCTCTCAGACGCTACTTCACTGCGAAGTTTTGATTTGCCCCGCAGTCATCTCTGAGCGTTTATATCCCTTGCATTATCTCCTTGTTGCCGACCTTTGGATTGTGTATGCTGGACTCTTGATTCCATTACATATTTGTATTAGAATATAACAAGCAGGTATAAAAAATGTAATGAATAGCCTAGTCATTTTAATAGTTGAGAATCAATTTAGAATACTATAAATCCGTTTTTGACATTATTTCTTCATATCACACATTTAAGCCGATCTTTAAAAAAAAAAACGGCATGCTCTATCCGCCTTGACATCGGATCAATTAATAATGCTACATAAGTTTCATATCTGACAATTTCATATGGATAATAAGTTTTGGGATCATTAGTTTTTGGCTATTTACACCAAGTTCACATTTCTGATATTTATACCACTTATTGCAAGTGACAATCATCAGCACCTTAGTATTGAAGTGCATTATAAAACAGAATGCAACTTATTGAGTGTAAATGTTCATTTTAATTCTAATAATTAAATAGACAATATGGTTGACACCTTTATTGGGAAAATAAAGCCCTCCATAAGCCTAACCAATGTTTTATTTTCAACTTTTTTATTATTTCTTATTTCTTTCATTTTTATTGAAATACGGGGGGGGGGGGGGTATATTATATTGTGGATCTTGTAGAAAATCAAATCCATCATTTGACCTCTTCTGTGTGTGTGCACGAAAAATGTTCTTGTCTGAAACAGGAGAGAAATATGTATAGATCAAGTGAAAACAGACCAAAACAGTAAAAAAAAACGTGAATTTAGATTTGAAAGGAAGGAACATTATTATGCATTATTGGTCTTCTGCTTATTGAGCTTCTCACTTCACAAGAAAACAATTAAAGTACAGCAGTGGTGTGAATTCAATTACCAGTTTGGACTCTGATCCTGATGGCACCCATTCGCTGCATAGGATCTGCCGGTGAGCAGGTGATGTAGTGATAAAGTTCTTCAAATTTGTTTTGATAAAGAATACATCTTGGATAGGCTGAGGGTGAGTAAATTACCGGCATATTGGTTGAACTATTGCTTTAGCTATGAACAGGTCTCTGCATTTTTCCAAGAAATGCAGAAAAATAAAATGATTTTTGTCCAAAGAAATAAGTGGTTTGTTATTCTTAAAAAGCACAGACAATACCATCCTACTTCATTTAACCCCTGACACTCTTTTTCTCCTAATTAAAACTGTTTTCACAACATCGTGTACCACAGGTGCTATGAATTACGTGAACATTAATTGTCTCCAGTATTTTAAGCAAGGTTTATTTTAGCGTGTATTTAATTATGCAGAATTTAAATCAAACCCTCACATGGAAGCGTAAGATGCCTTGACAATGCAGCCTTAAGCGCTATTAAAACATACAGGTATCACAAACATGTCATTGTGACCGTGTGGGGATATGGTTAATTACGAGACAGGTTGAGTGCATATGTCAGGTTGAGTATTCTCAAGTCGTCACAGAGGAGGAGTACAGATCGAGCAAGTGGAGTCAGATCAATGCTAACTCGTTTAGGAGTCTGAGCTCTCATCAACAGAACTTCTGCTTTAAAAAAAAAGAAAGAAAACCTGCCACACGGCTGTATCACATCTGTTGTGTCTTATACTGTTTGTAAGAGCCATTTTAGGTCCTACACATACAGCAGGGAAACAGCAGATGGGCATTGTAACTCTATTTCTCGCTCTCTATCTTTCTCTGTAAGGTAATTGCGTTATCCTGACAGTAATTTAGAGGTGCTTTACTCTTAGTGACAGGAACATCAGAAAGAGCTTTGCTTAGAGTGGCAGGAACCCCTGAAAATAACTTTTCAAGTAAGACACCCACACAGCTTGCATGCTCAAACACAGTGGTTGCATTGAATTACTTTTCAGTTCCTTTTAACAGGATAAAAATCAATGCATGATTAAAATTTACACCAGAACATGAGGCTCATAATTGTTTTTAGTGGGATTTTTATTTGGTTTCGCCACCAAGATTCACAAGGTTAAATATGAAATTATGAAATTTTGTGTAATCCATCGTGGTCCATTAAAACAAACTGTATATTTAATTTTAAATATTGATGGTCAGTGTGTATTGTGTGCTTTAACAACATTTCTTCTAGCTCCTGAGCCTGGAATGTTTTTTTTCCAGTCGGAATTAATCAAATCTGGTATGTGATTTTGCAGTACTGTTTATATAAACCTTAAACAGGGATGTAATAATTCACTCAACTCCACTTCACGATGTGATGCGATACAATTTTCTCATTTTTTTGTTTTTTTTAATAAAAGGAGAATTAAGACAAATTGTAAATGAAAAAGGTCTCCTTTTTTTGTTACTTGGAAAAAAAGCTGAAAACATTTCTTTGTGAAATTGAAATGTCAAATAACAAATTAAAATTTTAAAACAAACCCCCTGAATCAAATAAATAAATGACACCAAAAAAAAAAAAATATTCTCTTCATGTAAAAAACTAAGGCTTTGGCTGTATTTTAAACATAATCACAACAAAGATGCCTTAAATAGATTGTACAATTCTGAAATTTTAAGCAAAAACAGAATGGTCTGATTTTAGTGACGTGAAAGTATACCACATAAAACATCTAAATGAAACAAAAACAGCAGACGCGCTAAATGAGGCGCAATTTACTCTCTGGCAGCAGGTGGTGCTTGAGGAACAGCCATGAGACAGTGTATCCTTGGTTATCACTATAAACAAAGTAGTCCTGTACTTATGAACTCTACAAATTACATTACACAGTGTCAAGATGGTAAGAAAATTCTAGCGTCCAGCTATTTTTAACTGTAACTGTTTGATTTGCTGCTCAATATTGAAAATTGAGTAGTATTCGTTAAGTAAAGCAGATAGTCCTGAACGTAACAGTTCCTGCTTCACTATAAGCAACGTTTGTGCTAATGTCAATTCCGTCCATGTCTTGACTTCAGTAAATTTCTATTTTTGCAAATACAAACAACGTGATAATTTTTCATAAGTCCAACATCCAGCTGCACAAGAAAACATGCAATCTAACTGAGACATGATCGATGTAAGGGAAGCAGTCTTTTACTATTTTTACAGTCTTCTACTTTTACTGCTTTCAGTTGTACCGCTCCAGAGTAACGTTAGGACGAAAAGTTGATAAGGTCGTTGTGGATATCAGGATACTGCAGGTCAGGAAATCTATCCGTTCCTTTACTGATACATGTTAAATGCACCCTGGTGGCATTATAGGGATCTGTTATATTTAATCAGTAAGTTTTGCTATGTACAGGTCTATGTCTTTTGAAGTGTGCAGTGAACTCTTTTGCCTTAAAACATTGCATATACATTCCCAGCTGGTCTTGCTTGCCAACATAGAGTAAACAGAATGGGTCACATGACTGCCGGAGCTCTATAGCATGAATGAACGGGAGTCTCACCCATAGGTATACTTCCATGTTGGGGAAAAAGGTGGATACACACGACAAGTATCTTTTTAAGGGGAAAACAACAGGGAGAGTATACTGTAAAAATACGTCAGTTAGTAGTTCTGAATTTCAGTTTCAATTTCTTTGCATTAATCATCCAGCCCTAGTGTATATGACGGAAAATGCACATATACTGCACTTAGTCTTCTATAAGTCTTCTATATTTTGAAGACAATTTAAGGTTTACATAAAGGCTTATCAGTCTGGTTATAAACATATTACTGAGGTGTATGTAAATGTAGCTACTGATACACCAGTATCACCACACTCCATAGTCTTATATGTAATGTGCATTTCTTTTCTTTCACCACAGCTGGTGAAGTGTAACTCTTATTGGTTATATACCTGGATCTCAAATGCTGAGTTCAGGCACACATGCAAGGCTCAGAATAAAAATTTTTACATTTTACCAGCGATTTGGAATTTGATTGTGTGGGTAAAATTGGTTTGAGGTGGACACAATGAGGGTTGGTTTGGGGTTAGTTTGGTGGTTTTCAAACATTCATGAGGTTTTTAGCCTACGTTATAACATATACGTTATAACATATCTGATTTTGAATGCATTTTGGTAATCAAGTAATCACAATTCCAAAATATAAGTTGGAAGTGACTCAACTGTCAAAACATGAATTATCGTGAAGTGACACAAAGGCTCTATCTTTTACATTTAAATTGGATTATTCTGACTGCTGACACTGAAAGTGATGCACGCGTTGTTTCGAGGGTATCGGTTAACTTCTGGATTGCCACTTTGAAGGTGTTTGCTTGAATCTTTATGTATTTTCTGTAATGTAGGCCATTTGACCCGATTCAATCCGTTAACTTTAAAACATTTAACATGTATCTAACATTAAATTTAGATTATTCTTCTTATCATTATTTTGGTTTAAGGAGTTAAAAATGGCCCTTGTAAACCGTGATTTACATATCCCTTTACAATATTTTGGCAGTTAAAGTTTGAGTGGGTTTTTGGGAGCTCTTGGGCTAGAAATTGTCCATCCAATTTGGTAACACTGCGGATGAGCTAAAAAAAGAAGACAGAAAACAGCGAGAAAAGAGCACAAGGTTATTTCCTTCTTTTATCCATTATTTGACCATACGACCTGGTAAATCCCAAGACATTTAGCTTGATCAGCAGGCCACAGTTTATTCCCACTGCACTAAAGATGTTAAGACTGAGCAGACCGCCAACGTACAAATGTCTCACCCAGCAGGTTTTCCCTTTTTTTGTTTATACTGCTGTTTTACAAATTTTGTAAAAATGTGGTTTCTAGTTGATGGCGTCTGAAACTGTCATGACTGTGTTTGATGATGCCAACTTTGATAATGAGTCAAAAGCTTTTAAGAAATAAATCATCATTTTCCACAACATCAACAGCTCACATTTCTGTCAGTCTTACAGTATATTGATCTATGGCTTGAGCACTTATACATCAGTCCTTCAGCTGTCATCTTCATATCAGTAAAGACATGAAAGTAAGATCTCTAATATGATTGGCCTAGTTTATGTAATAGCTGTTGTGTAATTAAATCCCTTATGTAAAGCTGCTGTTTTGTGACTGACTCAGCTGCAGTTCAGTAAAGTGCAGTCGTTACTGTTAGTACTGTATAAGGTTTACTGAGAAAAATTCTCTTTCTCCTCTTCTGCATGAAATGACTGATCTGATGTTACAGTCTTAATAAGAAAAACATGATCCATAATTTATCTTACCTCTCTATCTGATATAAATGGGAATATCTAGATTAATCAGCAAATAAGTATATTGTTTACAGCATTGTTTTCTCGCCAAATTAAAAAACACTGAAACACTGTATGATTTATAAAGTCAATCTATATATTTTGTAACTGTAACTTTAATTGCAACTTTGTAAGTTTTGTAATGAATTAACTTTCTTTTAATTAATCATATAATTCAGCATTTTTTTTCTATTCAGAAAAACTGACAGTAAAAACTTTCACATTGATCAAAAAATAAAACAACGGAGATTATCAATTCATCAACAAATCCGCCAAAAATATAATGGTTTACACAGAAATGCAATACTGAAAATTTAGCTTTGTCATGAAAAATATTTAATTTACTTCTAAGCAAAGTCGTTCATTCAATTTTTTAATTATGGTCTTAGATTAAAAACAAACAGGATATTCATTGTGGTCTCCAAGTTTTGAATGCTAAATGTAGGATATATAATATGGAATATCTTGTGGGGGCGGTTGGCATTATCAGAAAAGAAGCGCCCAAACACCCATATTGCTTGAGCTGCAACGTCTGAGGAGTTTTTAATAAACATCATTGATTATCCACCATGACCTCTTGTTTTTATATGATTAAAAAAAGTAAATATGCAAAAGAGGCAGAGCCTCAAGAAAAAAGCGTGAGGTGAAGTGATGCAGGAAGAAAGTGCAAGAGAAGAAATGTAAATCTGACCTTTCTTCATTTTTCTATGCTGATCTGAGGTCAGTGCTTTATCTCTTGTAACATTTATCTGCATTCAGTAATGACCTTCCCATCATGCTCTACTGGAATACTGATGGGACTTAAACTTCACTAGCTGTCAGAGGCCATTAATACTTGCACTTAACATGATGATGTCCTGCAGTCTGTAAAGTTGTAGGAATAATAACAAAAGTTCCTCTCAAATTCCGTCTTCTCTTTAAAACCTAGAGAGCCACCCACGACGACGACATTTTCAGACATCATAGTAGCCCTCCCAAAGCAAAGACCATTTTAAAAGGTCACGGCAACATGATGCTGCTTTCTGAGATGCATTATTTGGGTAAAATATTAAGGCAACATTGAATGAAGGCAATACCAGATGGTGGATATGATTTCCTCAAGTTTGTCATTTGTGTGAGCGACACTGTAAAATATAATTAGGTGCAGCTGTTTTACTTACAGACTAGATGAACATTGGCTAAAACTTTATTTTGATACACAGGTAGACACACTAACCATAAGTAATCATGTCAACTATCAGTTAGTAGAGCAGGGGTTGGAAACCTATGGCACAAAGTGCCAACACTAGCACAGAGGGGTATTCAGTACAGTACAGTATGTGAGCAATAAGGAAAACTGCATATCAATGTAAATTTTGAGGTCACCATTCCTCATACAGTCTGTTAAGAGTTATGGGTGGAGTAGAGGTTGGCTCATTGGCCTAGTGGTTAACCAGATAAACTAAAAATGGCCCTTCATGCCCAAAAAGGTTTCTGACCCCTGCATTAGAAGATTAGGACATGTTTATACAACCAAATCTGAAAACTTTTTGGTAACACTTTATTTGGATAGTCCACTTTAAACATTCTACTGACAGTAAGTAACTCAGCAACAACAGCAGTCATTAGAGTGTTAGTAGAGGATTTGTAGACTGATAGGGTTAGGGTTTAAATAATTTGACTTGCAAAGATGTTATAGTCAGTAGAATGTCTGCTATGGCATCATCACAATAAAGAGTTACTAGATATTAATCAGAAGTTGTACTAATATTCTACTGAGAGTTAGTTAACTTGTAGGTGCAAAGTTACTTATTGTTAACAGGCTGTTCAAAAGGGCCCATCAAAATCAAGTGTTACCCAACTTATTCTACTGACCCTAAACCCACCGTAATAGTTTACTCCGAGATGTAGTTATAAAGTTAGTTATAGTTAGAAGAATAAAATCTAAAGTGGACTATCCAACACAGTCTCACAAACAATTCGTTCATATTCGTACGAGGTGGCAAAATTGTGCTAATTTGCACAAATTCGTACGTAGGATTTCATTCGTTTTATCTAAACCCTAGTGATGGGTAGGCTTAGGGGCGGTGTAAGGTGTAGGTCATTCATACAAATTCACACGAATTGGCAACTCGTAAAATACGTATGATTTAGCAAAATATTTATGAATTCGTACAATTTAGCCACCTTTTGGTAGTTTGGTAGTTTTGGTTCACCCTTAGTATACTGTATTTGATAGAACTTTATTTTAATAGTCCTCCAACACATATTCCACTGACTGTAAGCAACTTAAGTACTTGTCAGCTAACCCTAACTTAACAGTCTGATGACACTCTAGTTGAAGTTGTTAGTTACAGTTATGTCTAAAGTGGACAAAATTATCAAAATAAAGTGTAACCCAACAAGTGTAAAAGTGTACTTTTATTCGACTAGAAGTTTATCCCGCTAGGGTTTATGGAAGGACAAAACTTTACCTTTCTCCACCCCAATCTATCATTTTATTATAATTTATTTATCCCCTTGCTACATTTTGATTGAAATGCTAATGATTGAGATAACAGATTAAATATAATTAATTTAGAAATGTATTGATACAAGGATTATAAATAGAATATTCCTTGATCTCAGCCAAAGTTAATTGATAGTTAATTGATGCAGAGCGAAAGGCTGAACCTAATCTAATTAAGCCTCATTAATACCAGCGCTTCAGATGATTCCACATCGGTATGCAAATTACACTGTGACCATGATAAATGTCTGTTAAATGACAGGTATGAAAGAAAAAAAAACAGATAAACAAAATTACAAGGTCCCAAATATGTCCTGAAAGATAATCAGAACTGTCAATCAAAAGTTCAGCCAATCAATACAATGATCAGGGTAGTAATTATACGAAAAGCCCTCAGTCACCTCTCAAAAGAAATGTCACTTTGCTCTTTGTAATCTATCAATCCTTCATTCTTTCTTTCTCTCGTGTGTGTAGTGAACGCGTGGTTTTCCACATTGCCATGTAAGATCCGACAACTTCCATGACGGATGTGTCACCAGTCGGCTGCGTCACTTTCCCGAGGCTGGTTAAACTGTCAGTGATCCGCTCTGTCACAGCAAACTAATGGTGGTTGACAGACTCAACGAGGATGGATTTTGTTTTGTCTGGCTTTGCTTTACAATGACGGATGTCTGTCAGAGCAATCCCTGACTATCATCAGACTTCAGACTGACTCTGAACTTTAGAAGCCGTGGATGATGTGATATGAAGTCTGGATTACCCTGCAGAGTATTTATTACAACAGGTTTCACACAAACATTTTTGTAACAGCGTATGGAATGTAATACTAAATAAGCTTTTTATAGCTTTTTATTTTTTTAAGCTTTTTTTTTACCTTTAAGACAAAATGCATTTAATTACACTAGAAAATCAGAAGCTTCATAATTTTACTGTACAATGTTTTTTTTAGATGAACATGACTTTTCTAGCCCCTATACAATCGAAGACAATCGATCTCAATTGGCACATTAGCATTTAAAAGGAAAGGAAAAGTGAAAATGTTTATGTTTATCTGCTTACCACCGCACTGTAAAAAAAATAATAAAATAAAATAAAATTACGGGCCGTAAAATATGTAATTTTCCATAATCAAAAAACTGAAATGGGACTCTAGAATAAAAAACATTCCTGTTATTTTCATATCAAATTATTTAAAAAACTACAATGGTGTTCCATTAACATTGAAACATTACATTCTGACATTTATATATTTTTTTTTTACAGATGCTTATTAAATACTGGATCACAACATCTCAATTTAGCAGAATGTGTTACCTTTTAAATGTACAATTTTTCAATGACTTAGTGTAATGTCAAGGGCCTAAAAGACTATTTCCCAGTTTAATTATACTCTATTCGGTTCATTAACTGCGTAGAAATAAAGGGGTCAAGCAAATAAACTGCAGCAAGTCATGTCACCATTATTTAAAAAGCACTTTTTACAATACAGATTGTGTAAAAGAAGCTTTACAGTATTAAAGGGGTCAGCTGGTGCCACATGCACAAACAAACAAGCTGTTTGGACTGAAATGTGTGTTGGGAGTCTGTGTACACAACCCCCTACAGTGATAAAGATCCACAAGTAGTTTTCTTTTAATTTAATAAAAATAAGTTGCCCCTTCTGAAATCAAGCCATTCTCAAATGCATGTCAGGTGTGGCGTCACATCATAATGCATTTATGTTCACATGAATCATTCATGATCCAGCTTCAACTACAGAAGCAGTGACTATAATGTCTTTTAATGAATCTTTGCAAATCGCCTTTCCTAATAATGTGCTAATTAGCAAGTTTCACTATGAATACAGCTTAAAAAAGATCCTCTGAGAGTGCCTCGGAAAAGAGGGGCAGTGTCAGCGGAGCTCGTGAAGATTTAAAGGGGAAGTACACAGAACAGACAGGGTAAAATTAGTGTTTTTTTCACTATCTGAGAAATTTTAAAACGAACTATACTACAAACGTTCCATTAAGACCGTAAAGAATCATATAAGCTAGTGGAAAATTGGCTTTGTATGCCTCCTTTAAACATGAAAACAGTGTTTTAAAGGATCAAATGCCACCATTCTTTCCTGGTCAGACAAAACCAGTAGTTTAATTCTAGGCTGCAACAAAGTCAGATGTGCAAAGGACTTATCTAGTTCCTGTGGTTTTGTCTCAGTGACCTTTGATGATTGATGATTGAATGATTATTTTTCGTTTTGGTTTTTTTAGTAAATTTAGAAAAACGTTTGGAAAATTTTTGTTTGTTAAAGGACCTATGTTTTTGTTTTTTAAAAGCAACGACCAGCTGATGTCTTTTCAAATCATCATGATTTGCCTAAAATAAAATCAATGTAGCCTAAATACTAACGTTAAATTAATTCATGCATATAAAAATGTTTTAACATGAAACCTCACTATAATAAAAGTGCACATATAAAAATATTAACAATAAAATATACATGTGCAATTTCAAATCCTGTGAACTGGTGGTCTAGCAGCAGAAAAAAATAATTAGTGTTTTGAAGCTGTGGGTTCTAATACACCCTCGAAAAGGTCTTTTTTCTAATTAAAAACAAAGCGCTGTTGATTCAAGTGATTGTATATCAAGAGCAAGGGTACGTTCGTGTAAATGTTTTTTTTTTTGTGCTTTTACCAGAACGAAGCGTTCGATCCTCTGTGTGAAGACACGCATAACAGTGGACACAAGCGCTGGTCATAACACATTCCAGCGATAGATCGCCTGCTATTTGAAACAGGCCAACCAATTTATAATCAAATTTAAATGTTTCTTTCTTTCTTTTAGGCACATTTAAGCAAACTTGTTTGTTTTTATTGTGAGTGTTGACCTAAATAAAAGTAAATCCACGCGACCATGCTGGAGCATCTCGTGGTAACATCTGTTATTCGTGCTGAATAGACTTATGGTGCGTTTAGTTTCTTTTTAAATACATTAAGACTTTTATAATCTGTATAATGAATGCCACTAGTCTATAATTTGTGTTTGATTTTATGATTTGTAGTTTTATATAGCGTAGTTGTTGGAATTGGAAATGAAAAAATTCATAGTAATGTTCTTAATGCATAGATATTTTTGGCACATTTTTAGTCTGATCCATTGAAGCTATTTGTTTTTTTTTATTTCTTTTGTTTTTTATCAACTCCGGAGGACAAACTTGCAAATACCTCTCTTATAAGGTAATACTACCTTCTCCGGTCTACACCGATAGGAGCGCCTCCAATTCACATTCTGTGAAGTTTCTCTTCTTGATTGCTTGCATTTGCCATTGCTTTGTCATTTTTTCTTCGAAGTAGAGTCATTATCATATTTACACGGGGGAGGAGGCAGGGAGGGGTTTAGTCAATTCGTTCATTCGTATGTACAAAGACAATATGTGTGGGATTTCTGTGAGAAATCTTACATTTGTAAAGTCAACTTACGTAGTAATTTCCTTCAAGATTCATCAGGAAATAAATATTTCCCAAGACAAAATCCTGCCCATTTTCTGCATTGGTAGGGTACCTGAAAGACAAAATTATAAGAGTGAGCTAAGATAAACAATATTTACATCCCGGCTCACCCCCAAGACAGCACGTCAAACTCGCTTACTAATTTACAGTATTATTTATATTAAAAAGTGTGAAAATGTGAAAGTGTTTTCCTCACTTCTACTGGCTTTATGACGTGAATGACACTCTTAGTACATTGGTAATGATGAATTACGCTTTCTAGATGGAAAGTGAATTTTTTTTTCAGATAATGTACCTCATTTCTGTGTAGCCCTTGATGATGTGCATAACCTTTTAGACCTTTAGGTTAGGGTTAGAGTCATACTTTTTTGCTCACGTAACTTCTGCAGAGAGAAACAAAAGAATGTGTTTGTGGGGTAACAAATTACAGGGTTTTTTTTTTTTTTTTTTTACAGTTCTGGGCATCCAAAATGTAGGTGACTTTGTGTCTTAAGTATAACTCAAAGAAAGATTTTTAACTCAAATGTTGCAGTCTGTCAGTCTTATAATGGAAGTCAATGGGCACCAAATGATTGGTCTGTGCAAAAAAAACTGAACAGTATTTATATCATTTTTTACTTCTTATACACCACGATCTTCGACTGAACTCATTATATGGCACATGAATATATACACATAGATATAGGCGTAGATTCTTACGTATCACGGCCCATAAAAACAGTCACTAATGAGGCATCTACAGTGTGTATATTTCTATGTGCCGGGTATATATATTGCACAGACCGATAATTTCGTGTCATAACACCTCAGTGTATCATCACGAGCCATAGGGTTTAATTTGGTTTAGTCTGTGTATATATATTTTTTTATTTTTTTATTTATTTATTTTTGACTCTCAGAGCTTTGGAACATTTGGTTGCCATTGACTTCCATTATATGACTGACAGACTGCAATGGCTTAAGTTAAAAATCATTGCTTGCGTTCTACTGAAGAAACTGAAAGTCACCTAGTCACCTACATCTTGGATGCCCTGGGGGTAAGTAGATAAACATAAAATTGTCATTTTTGGGTGAATTATCCTTTTAAAGGGTCTTGCAACATAAAGGCTTGCTGTGAACAGAGCTGTTTTTGACAGAGTAAAAAAATGTGTTTTTTTTTTTTATTATTAGCACCAAATTCTAGGCTTTTGAAACTTCAGCTTTGCTATCACAGAAATTATATTAAGATATAGCAAACTAAAAGATGATATTTGAATGCCCAATCTTATTCATTTTATTAAAAATATTTATTAGGCTTTATTAAAGCCTAATCTTACTGACCTTAAACTTTTGAACAGTTGTACCATCTTCACCTCTGCGTAGGCATGGTCCTATGTGGCAGACTTCAAAACAAGTTATTTCTAGCCATGACCCCCTTAGAAGTGAACCTTTGTGGTGATAAACAGGATTTGGAGAATATTCATTAAATAACATTATAAAAATTTAATCATAAGTGTTAAATATTCATCATTCACTACAGCAAGTTCTTAACTAGAATGTCTAGAAATTCAAATGTCTTTGCAGCAGGTGTCAGTAGAATGGAAGCTGCCTCATTGGTCCAGTGAATGGTGATGGCTAAGAGGAAATGGTTCTTTCCCACGCACAGAAAACCTCAGGTTCTAATCTTGCTTGGAAAATTGCCTTTAAGCACTGCTCATGTGCCCATCTGTCTGCTCCAGGGATGTCCTAGTTTTGTCCCTTCTCTCTCCTTCTGTGTCAAGTGAGAGCAGAATGTACTCGCTGTCCCTCAGTGGTGAAATAAACTCCCACACCTGAAATCCACTGCAATCTGCACAAACCAGCTGAAATCAGGCATATTCTGGGAAAACATTAATGCATTTACGCTTCACGTTAACCCCAATCAAAAAAAAATATTGTGTCATGATTTACTTTTTTGTCCATTTTTTTGTATCCTGTTTCAAATAAACAAATCATTTTAACCATAACTTTATTGACTATTTTGTAGCCAGGGCTTTAAACAGAGGAACAGAAACATTAAAGGTTACAATATTTTTAATTTGTTATTCCAAATCTTATGGGTTTTGGAATTAAATGAGAATTAATGAAAAACTACTATTTTCAATTAGGAGAAAACAATTCCTTACTGCCCTGGTTAATAGGCCTTTAGTGATCACAATCAGGGTTATAGCATTTATCTTTATCTGCAATACGAGTTTGTGGAATTATGCATACACACTTCCAAACTTCAGAGTGTATTCCAAGTGTACTATATAAATATTCCAATGCTGGTCTATTTAATTAGACAGTCAAAACTAATTAAAAGTCAAGGTAGGTGTGTGGCGGCTGCTTTCAGTCATTGTCGTCTTGCGAATATGAATTGACAGCTGAAGGAGGGTTGAAATGAAACACGCCTCACTGCGGTTGACGGTGCTGGAGATGAGAGGCGAGGAGCTCTGCGAAACATGCAGCGACACCAGCGCTATTCATTATTCCAGCAGAGCTTGTCCTAATGTTTTCTCCTGCAAAACTTGAGGAGAGCAGGCATTAGTCAGCATAATCTCCGTGAGAGGGACCGATTCTCACCTTACGTATAACTGACAGCCTGAGTGATTAAATGAGTCTCTCTGACTCTTCAGCTGAATATTTGGAAACATTACATCCAACAATGAGAATGAGAATGTCAGTAAAAGTGAAATTTAAAAAGCTGTCATTATTTCCTCACCCTCATGTTATTCCAAACCCTGAAGAAGTATTTGTGTGAGAGTTATTCACAGATGATCACATTTGCATTTTGTGAACATTTATTAGAATGGTAATGGTTGATGTCAAAAAAGTCATTGTTTCCCCAAACACTAATAACATTTATTTCTGGAATAAAAAAAAATGTATTCAAAATTCAGGCCCAGATTCACAGCCAGGATTAGGCCTTAGTTCAACTAAGACATTTAAGTAATTTTTATAAATGCACTTAGAAAAAAAGCATTACTAAGCATCAAAAAGTCAAACCTGGGGTTAAAGTATACATTTGCTAAAGAAATAATGTTAATGTTAAAATAATGACAATGATGAGAACAAGAATATAAAATTTGAAAAACTAATTCAAACCTCAAGTAAAATAAAATAAGATAAAACAATATTGAGTTAAACAAAAAAATGTATGGATAACCTGGAAGGAGAATAGAAGATTTTCCATGAAAAACTTCCTTTGATTTTCTCACACAAGTCTATTATAATAATTTTAAAAGAAAAGCTGAATGGAAGTTTGGACATTTTTGGAGTATGACAGTTTGAAATGAATAAATAAATGAGGGTGAGTAAATAAATGCTAATCTAACATCTGTAGACATTTAAACTGTTTCAGTCACTCTCTGAAGAGAACAAATCAAGACTGTGAAAAGAAAGCAGTTGGGTTCAGTCATTATGAAAAACAAAAAACAAACATCACAGACGTTAAGCTTGGTCCCAGAAACCTCTCAAACTAGCAACCTTCCAAATGGTCCGCATACAGTGTGTCATAAAGCTCAAAACATTTGATATTACCTCAGAGTAATCCAGAGTTCATTCCCATTTCCCCAACCCCCTTGGAGCAGTTCACAGTCCGAGAAGCATCTGTTGAGTTAGCCCAAAAAAAACTCTCCCAACCGCCAACAAAGATGGAGGGTGTGCTTTAGGGCCTATTGCCATGCCAACTGGGGCTTTCCAAGGATAAGCTTAGCATCTGGACCGGTCTGTGATCAGTCCTAAGCTTATATCGCTCTGAAGCCAACAACTCCCTCTGTTAAACTAGCAGTCTTGAAGCACAACACCTCATTCACTAAGGAATGGTGTAATTAGACTCAGAGCTAAATAAAGCACAGCTATTTTAAGAATGAGGCATGAATCATTCCAGAAAATATTTATTTTCTTAATCTATTATATTTGTATTTGATGAATCAAATTCACGTTAAGGATTCTTTTTGTTAATCACTGCCTATACAAGAAGTCACAGGCTATATTTATAATGACAATACTATATGCTACTCTCTGTATTTTCATAAACCGTTGCCTCTCGATGGAAAGTATAGCATAGTCTGACATACGCCTGCCCACTCTTGCCTTGCATGTCCTCTTGCTTGCTTCAATTGTCAGAACAGACAGAACAAAAACCAGTAGCCGTCAGATTATGACACAATGCAAAGAAAACACGAAAGAGGAGGAGGATGAGAGGGAGCAGGAAAGTAGTACGACTGGCAGCAAAGAGCAGTGTATATGTGCAGCCTTAATGGGAGAGTCAGGCTAGTGAGCCGTGTCACATCAGAAAGAGATAGAGTGCAAGAGATGGAGACGCAGAACAGAACTTCACCTATGTACTGTAAGCTGGAAAAGAGACAGCTGATGGTGAATGAGAACACTTCTGTCGAGCAAAGACAAGTGAACGATGAGCATGTTTGCAAGTCTGACTGTCCATATCAGGATGGTCAGTTTTGCAACTGAGAGGTCATACATCAAAGCAGACACAGTCTGAAACGAAAAGGCATTTGAAAGACAATTTACCTTACGCAACCAGTAACATTTTACTACTCTGGTATATTGAGTTTATGCATTGCTTATGTATGTACAATAAAAAAAAATTTAAAAACACTTTTTAATCTAGGTTTATGTAAAATTGTACATATATACATACCATATACAGTATTTAGGTGTACACTGCACCTATACAGTGCACACACACACATATATATATATATATATATATATATATGTGTGTGTGTGTGTGTGTGTGTGTGTGTGTGTGTGTGTTTAATATATATATATATATATATATATATATATATAGTTATTATTATTATTATTTAAATACAGTAAATTACTGTTGTTTCTTATTGGGCCATGCATAAAATTCAGAATGCTTTCAAAACCTAACATATGTTTCCCAATATGTTTTACTGAAATGCCATGAAGTCGTATCATATCATTATACTGTGTGTGTGTGTGTGTCTATGTGTGTATATGTATATATTGCAATTCTGGAATATAAAAATGTTTTACATAAACTGCACCAGTGCATAAAAAAAATAAAAAGCTCAAGCTATTGCAGATAATTAATTATGTATGCAACATAGAATTTCAAAAACATACATATTGCCAATGTACATGATCAGAGAATTCTGGAACTTAATCAATAACAATCAGTTTTATTTTTTTATCCTCAGAGAAAACAGCACTAATTTTGTGTCTATGAATCACTGCCAAACAAGAGAGAATCAGAGTTGATTTAAAAAGGGTTGTGTCTGCACTGGGATGGTTAAATACAGCAGCACAGGCCATTATTTCATGAATCATTAAAGCATCATTAACTTGGATTTCTGTTTACGACACTGTGTTTCCTAGATAATTCTGCTCTCAAGAGGAGACAGGTACAGGTAATGTCGTATTGGTCTCTCTGATATTAGTTTCTGCTATTTTAATGAGTTCGGCGTAGATCACATTTCTGAGCCAGTGATATCAATGTATGCCAAAATCATTTAAATCAAACATGCCACAAAGTCAGCATTTCATTACGGAGAAAATGCAGATAGAAAATCCACATAGACATATGAATGAATGGCCAGGCCAAAAGTAATCAGCAAATGTCTGTGCGTGTCTGCGAGTGCGTGTGTGTACATCTGTGACACGGTGACTTTTCCCGCTGGTTCTTCCACAGAACATTTAATTATCATTCATAAATCAGTATCTTTGGTGAGAGACGTATATTCTGAGAGGGCATCATCTGTGATGAGACTTTCATGGCATCTCTGAATCGGGGCTGAATAAGTAAACAATAAAATGAAAAACTAAACTAAAAAAGAGCTGAACTTTTTTTGTATGTTCATTATTTGTGTTAACAACTCAGTAACATCATATGTTGAAATTTCCAAAGCTGGGGCGAGCTGCAGACTAACAGGCTTTTGTAGAATCACAGACGCTTGTTATTAATCTTTCTCTCCCCCTCTCTTTTTCACTCTCATGGCTGGGTAATGGCCCTTGTCCTCTGTTTGATTAGTTCATCTCTCTGGCCTTTAAATAATAATTCACCCAGTTCAGGCTTTGGCAGGCTCAGTCAAGCTGAATATATACGTATGCATGTGTTCATTTGCATTGATAGAACAGTTCACTCAGAAAAGAAAATGCTGTCATAATTTACTTAATTTTAACAATCCTGGATGAAAAAGGAGTAAAAATTGTACTTGTGCTTCCAACATATAGATAATTTTGTTTTGTCATCAGAACACGTTTTGAGAAATTTGCAGTCACTAAATTGCCAATGGATCCTGGGTGAATATGTGCCGACAGAATGAGAGTCCAAACAGCTGATAAAAGCATCACAAAAAATGATCCACGGTACTCCAGTACATCAGTGTCTTGTGAAGAGAGAGAGAAAAAAACAAACAAACATTTGTTTGTAACAAACACGTCAATGACTGAAAAAAAAAATTGTACTAAATACATTTAATTTTAACATAGTTTTCTAAAACTCATTTCAGGAGGAGGGTACGAAGGCTCCCTCCCCTTCATTTATGATCTCCACCTGCCTACTTCCCAATTATTGTATTAGCCTATCATATCCTTTTAACTGCTCCATAAATAAGCCAGATCCACTCCTCTTCCTCATCTCGATCATAGTATCCCTCCTCCTCCCCTTCTCCTCCATTTTCTCACCGGGGGGGTGCTCTCAGGGTTAGGAATCGGCTGTCCGACTCTCCCCTCTCCCGAGCCCTTAGGGCTATATACCCTAGGGCTCAGCAGCGCTTTTAGCCCTTAGTTTCTCCTCCTTTAGCAGCACGCCAAATCAGCTTCGCTTAAATCAAGCCGACAAGCTTCGCTTAAATCAAGCCGACAAGCCCGAACTCATGAAAAAGATGTTGTGGAAAGTTAGTCAACTAAATCTGTTTATTTAAATGTAGTAAAAAAAATTAACTGATTGTAAACACTAACCAATTCTCTTTTTTTCAGTGCATTGAGGAGTTTTAACCCTCTCACATCATAATCAACTGACATATTTGTTTAGAACAGTTTGGGATATATTTTTGATTTGTAAACATCTGTGCACTCCTGGTTCAGATTGCATTACCTTTTCACTGGAGAAGTATGTTAACCATAGGCAATAGTTTAAAGTTCCAAAAGTAAAAGAAAAATATCATAATAATGATTTTTTTCATTCAATAATGTCTTTTTCAGGACTTTCCTTCTGTGTCAAGGATCCATTGTGTAAGATGTAATGATGTAATGCATAATTGAGAGTGAGTAATTGTTTAGCAAATGTTCAATTTTGGGTGACTATTCTCTGAAAGCGCAAAGCGCTCTTTAAGAAGTAATGCTTCTGAAGGGTTAAATCTTTGCTATAATATGCAACCTGTCTACAAGATGACATATTTAGAATTTCTTATATTCAACAATGATGACACTATGAGTATAAATGATGGCATATGAGACTTTGTGTGGTATTAAGTCATAAGGCACTGATTATAAACGTGCACATATTCAATTTGCATGAATGAGTTTTCAAAGCAAAGGGAAATTTAACAGTAAACAACAATTTACATATCTGCTAACATACAGTTTGGCTTAAGAAGAATATATAGTGGATTATTTTCTGGTCACTATTCACTTTTTTTTGTTTGTTTTTTTTGGTAAACTATTCCCATTAAAGCACTGACAATGTTAGCACATTCATATGATGAAAGGGGATGCATGAATGTAATTACATGCTATTTGAAAGCATTGGCGAGCATTTGTGCATCAGCGTGCCAGACATTGTACCATAGAGCAAATGTTGAGCTCGTTCTTGGCATCCTTTTAACATGTGATTCTATGTCAAAAGAACAACATGGGCTCTCATTTTCTTAATGGAGAGAGGTGCACCTCAGATTTTAAAAATGCAGAAATCACAATGCATAATAAATGAAAGTGTTTCATCTTTATAGTTAGCTAATTAGGACGCATTACTCAAAGTAATGGAACCACAGATGGAAAAATATCTGCTGTTGAAAGATGTGTGTAAGAGAAGGTGTGGTTTGATAATAGTCCTTGTTAGTGTACGACAAACCTTGAAACGTCCAGTCTCAAAGAAATCCTCATGACCCTTTTATATCCCACAGACTTGTTTCATTGCAGACAAAGGAGCTGCATCACAGGGTGGATCTTTTGAATAACACTGTTCACCAATCAATTTCAATTTCATCCCCAGCTTGACGAGGTGAGATGCATATCGATCATGTAAGACAAACATGATTCTTTCAGTACCAGAGACACACAGTTACACCATGCACCATTAAGATACAAATGTCCACTCTGTTGAGAACTGAGAAAATTATGCTGAAACAAATGTAACTCCCTGCCGCTAAGTGACTACAGGCTCAGAATGCAACTGTTTGCATGCAGTGCCATCTAATGTTCACTGCCCAGAATGCAGACCAAACATATAGAAATTTCAGGGACTACATCTATCTATCTTTCTATCTATCCAAAAAATATATCTAAAAATGTAATTTATAAGGAAACACACAGACCTGGAGCACTGGACTCACTTTTTCTGGAAACCAAACATCTGTAGAGAGGACATGGCATCAATTAGCTTAAAGAGAAAAAAAAGTATGTGAAACTTTATCATCTGAGAACTGAATATTCATCACTACTGGAAACAGGCACTGTACTTCACCTTAGATAATGCTCAATAGTCTCTACGATCTACTTAAAGAGTTTTTTTTTTCACTCAAAAATGAAAATTAGCCTGTCTTGTACTTACCTTCAAAGCATCCTAGGTGTGTGTGACTTTCTTCTTTTAGATGAATCCATTCGGAGTTATATTAAAGCTTGTCCTGGCACTACTAAGCTCTATTATTGCAGTAGCCGGGTGGTTCCCTTTTATCGGTGTAAAACATATGTATTAAAGTGTGCAAACTTAATATAACAATCCTCACACAGCTCTGGGGCTGAATTGTAGCTAATCTTTACATTTTTTCAAAATAAATATCCATATTTCAAACATAAACACTTCTCGCTCACTTAATTGTTTGGACTGAAGTTAACTGAAGGGTGTTCAGGTGTATGACGGCCTATGAGAACTGCTTCGAAAGACATTTCTGGGTGAACTTTTGAATCTTTTGAGAAACTGAGGCCTTTTTCTTCTAAAACACCCTTTTTTTCCCTACGGTTACGCCAATCGTTTACACTAATCTGGTGTAGCAGTTAATTCTGTTCCCCTCAGAATGTCTGTTCCCCTTTATGTATTCATACTATATAGTCTTGCATGGTTGCTGTGTTACCATTAGTATTGTCAGAGCTAATGTACTCATAAAGCACAACTGCATGTACAGGAAGCAAAAGGGATCAAAAAGTACCATCTTTTCTCAGAAAACATAAAAATAGATTTGAGAAGCTTGGATTTTCCTGTGTTTGATTCTTTCTGCCACAGGCCTATTTGAAACAGTCTGTCACAGTGTTTTTAAATGTCGCTTAATTTTATGAGTAAAATATAGAGAACAATTTGCAGAAGGTGTATATTAACAACAACAAAAAAGGGTCATTGTGCTTAGGGTCATTTTCTTGTTGGAAGGCCAGTCTGAGGTCCTGTGCACAGAAGGTTCCCTGTACTTGGCCGCATTCATTTTTTCCTCGATTGCAACCAGTCGTCCTGTCCTGCAGCTGAAAAACACCCCCACAGCATGATGCTGCCACCACCATGCTTCACTGTTGGGACTGTATTGGGCAGGTGATGAGCAGTGCCTGGTTTTCTTCACACATACCGCTTAGAATCAAGGCCAAAAAGTTCCATCTTGGTCTCATCAGATCAGAGAATCTTATTTCTCACCACCTTGGAGTCCTTCAGGTGTTTTGAGCAAATCCATGCAAGCGTTCATGTGTCTTGCACTGAGGAGAGACTTCTGTCGGGCCACTCTGCCATAAAGCCCCAACTAGTGGAGGGCTGCAGTGATGGTTGACTTTTTATAACTTTCTCCCATCTCCTAACTGCATCTCTGGAGCTTAGCCACAGTGATCTTTGGGTTCTTCTTTACCTCTCTCACTAAGGCTCTTCTCCCCCATAGCTCAGTTTGGCAGAAGGAAGGGTTCTGGTCATCCCAAACATCTTCCATTTAAGGATTATGGAGGCCACTGTGCTATTAGGAACTTTAAGTGTAACAGAAATGTTTTGTAACCTTGGCCAGATCTGTGCCTTGACACAATTTTGTCTCTGAGCTTTTCAGGTAGTTCCTTCGACCTCATGATTCTCATTTGCTCTGATATGCATTGTAAGCTATAAGGTCTTATATAGACGGCATATAATTTTTTTTTTGCATTACATAGTCTATGAATTGAATCACAGTAACGTTGACAAAAAGCTGTTGGTGGGAGTTAACTGAAAAAAAGACTGCAACCATAAAAGGTAGGATAGCCTACATAAAAGAACCTCAAGTATAAAGATTGTATGTATACAAAGAACCACAAGGTGGAACACTTTCCTAAAAAAAAAAAAAAAAAGAAGACTTGCTTTAGGTTACATGCTTATTTGTTGCATTTAATTATCTTTTTAATGGGACTAGGTAATTTAGTTTCTGAACATTCTAAACCCAAAAGAGAAACTGTTAGCAACCATTATTAAATGAGGGTTATCTGCATGTTTATTGAGAAAATACTGTCCAGAAATCAGCAGCAGTTTCTAACCAGCAGCTAGGAGTTTTTTTTTCGTTTTATGCGACATGACAGAATTCATGTGATATCACTGAAGCAGTTTGTTCTTGCTGTTTAGAAAGAAATGCTTTATAATGATTGTCAGTGGTTCTCAAGTGGTGGACTGCCAAATGTTTTGTGTATTATATTTTAGTTTTTTTTTTTGTTTATTTATTTCAGCAATTTCAGTTTTGTGTGTGTGTTGTGTTGCACTGTGTTTAGAGTTTGTTTGTTTTACCAGATCCTCAGGCTAAATGTCTGACTGATAACCTGAAGTTATGCAAGTTCACTTCCACTGAGGAGCAAGTCATGATCCATCACTACTGTGCCCAGGCTTGCACCAAAAATACTGTAAGCTTGAATTAATGTACTAAACAATGTTCTGGTATCGAAAATTGATAACCGCAGGTTCAGGTTCTACACACACACACAAATACCAATCTGGGCAACTAGTTGAAATAAAATAAGGTTACATATTCAATTTATTTTTAAACTTGACATGGGATAACGCCTAAACTAATAACTTTAGTTATTACTGGCTACTGAATAAAAACAGAAATAGTTTTGAACTCACACCAAACAGAAAGCAGTTTAATCAGTTTATTAAAACACACAATTGTGTATATTCCAATTGAATTCCAAGTGGATATGGCTCCATTGCTAAATTCAACAAACCTAGATTACAGGGAGAATCCTTAAAATGATCAGTGGTGGGAACATTCTAGAAGAATATCTGAACATTTATCATAGAAATAAGTAATATTATCAGAGAAGCACACAGACTTGGAGCCATGGACACCTGCACTTGGTCTGAGACCTGCACACCTATGAAAAAAAATGCTAAGTATGATTTGTGATCACTTGCAAATATGACATATATCAGATATTCATGAACAACAGACAACACAACTGTTTTGTTGAATTAATTCCACAAATCACCTTTGTTACCGTCAGACCACATCAAAGGACCCACAGATACGGAAGTGCTGTGTTGAAATTCCAGCGATCTGACCTCTCTGTGGTGTTGTTCAGAGTCACAGTGCTAAAAATAACAGAAAAGCAGGTCAATTTATGTCAACAAATATAATTATCATCTTTGTACAAACATCAACAACAGAAGACAGCCACAAGTATCCTAAGGTTTAAGTGTACTTAACACCCATAAGAAGTATTTGAAAGATTTGATGTTGTGACTGGATTTATATACTCACCAGTGAGCAATTACTGTCTTTCAGAAGGCAAAGGTGAATAGCACAGTGCAGGTAAATCTTTTTGGAGTGTGAAATGAAAATAAACATGCTGAAGGAGAAACGGCTGGAAGTGGAATCACCATTCTGCAGAAGCTCCACTTTGTCATTTGGACTGGGACACCTGAGAATAATTATAATGAAAATCATTCAATCAAAAAATAAATCTGAGATATAAATCGTACTATCGTAATATATAATATCGTAATAATGAAACGTACCATTAAACAATTACAATGGATCCCATAAGAGGGATTGCCACTGTTGCTGTATGCACAGCAGAGTGGTTTTAGTTTAAATAATATATAGCTTTTTATAGAATATTGATAGAGGTCTATTTCTTGTATTTTTAGTTTTAAGTAAGGTTTGGTGGTTTTACTTTTATGTCTGTATAGCTGTTATAGGTTATGAACAATAAAGAAATCTGTGTTTCTGAAAAATTGCCAGTGTAAATAATATTAATAATAATAAAATAAAAATAATAATAATAGAAACAAAAAAAATAAAAGGAATAACTTTTATTTTGGTTAATTTATATAAACCAAATATAAGTTGTTGTTGTAAATATAAGTTCTCATAAATGTAAGTTTTCACTAGAAAGATAAACACTAAAAAATTATTTAAAAAATATACATATTAATTAATCACAAATTGAATACAATTTTAAATAAAATGTTTAATTAAAATAAATGAACGCATAGCTTACATGTCAGTAATGAGGTCCCAGCGGAGAGGGTAATGAATATCATTCACAGGTGTAGCCCAACATGCATCAATCACTGAGGCAAACTGACGGCTGTCAACTCCATCAACGCGAACTTCCACAAAGATCTGTTCATTCAGCTCAATGTTCACGCTACCATCAAAGGGGTGGGAGAAATTTGCATCCTGATATGGAATCATGCTGACCTGATATGTCCCTTGACCAAGAAGGTTCATGTTCACAATGCTGCAGGCAAATAATCAGAATTATAGAGACAACATATTTAGAATTTCTTTATTCTTCATTATTGGTGAGTCCCACCTCTCCAGAGGGTTGATGTTCATGGAGAGTGTTTGGGTTTGTGAGTAAACACAGCTGAAAGGAATCCTCAGAATACTGTCCCTGCTGATGAGGAGTCCAGCTGAGTTTGGCTCCACCACAATAGCGTTCTTATAGATGAAGTGAGTGCCATTGGCCTGTAGGGTCATATTGTTAGAATATTTGTACTTCAAATCAAATGATTTGTTCTTTTGACCATTCAGGGATGTACATAATGGATCATACCATCAGATTTGTGCCACAGATGTGGTCATTGTTGTCAAAATAGAACTCCACTCTGCCATTCTGCACTGTTCCTCTGCACCTGGGGTCATTGAGGTGTAAGATGTCAGGTGGAAAACCAGCCTCAAAAAGCTGACAGCGAGACAGAGACATGAAGCCAGAGCTGCTTTCACAGTTTTCAATAAAATCTAAAATTGAAAAACATCCCAGAGAATGTCAAAAACAAATATACTGTATAATCATTGAAACAACGTTGATAAGTAGTAGTGGAGTAAGTCTAACCAAAGGAGTCAAGCTGAGATCTGTAATGGTTTTCCTTGCAGGAACAGCCATAAACACCATGTCTCTCCTCACACCGTTCATTCTCAGTGCAGTTGAGCTCTTGACAGGGGTCTCCTAAAAAGAGAACATGATTAATGATAAAAGCTGGGGCAAACTTCAAGCTTGTTTAGAGGTGTTTCATGTTATGTCTCCATAATTTAGGCATGGCTTGTCATGCAGCCACACAAATATTCTGCAGCAAAAAGTCCTGCATTAGACAGATGTTTGACAAGCACTTACAGCTTATTGTATCATCAAGAAGCTAAAATCATTAATGTATGATATGAAATACTTTACCACTGGATTCTGTGAGTGGGATTGTCTTTGTTTCTGTTATGAACGCTGATGTCTGGGTAAGGTCTGTGATTTCTGGGGAAATTATATACATTATAAAAATATCATAAAAATATATATTATAATTTTCAAAACTATGCAATGCTCTCTTGGCAGGTCTTCCAGCCAGCTCTATCAGCTCATCCAGAATTCTGCTTGCTACCAATAGCTGCTTACATAAAATTCAAGGCACTGATTTTTGTCTACAAAACAGCCACTGGCTCTTCACCCATTTACCCAGATTCACTATTTCAGGCTTGCTTTCTGTAAGTGAATGGTACATTATATAGCGCCAACCCAAAGAGACACAAAACCAGTTTTACCTTAAATATTCCCTTTTGGTGGAATGACCTGCCATATATCATGACAGACATAAATCTCTAATGAACATATGACATTAAATACTTCACCTCTGGATTCTGTAAGTGGGATTGCCTTTGTCTCTGTAATGTACACTGATGTCTGATCAAGGCCTGTGATTTTTTGATAGGGGAAATAATAATACATTGCTGCCAATCATTTTCAAAATGATACAATAAAATATGCAATGCTCTCTTGGCAGGTCTTCCAGCCAGCTCTATCAACTAATCCAAAATGGTACTGGCTACCAATAGCTGGTTCCAAGCCTTTAAATGGGTTTAAATGGGTGAGAGCCGTTACACTTTGGAAGCTGTGAAATAATGTGTGCATATTCATAATAAAATGTCCCTCACACGGCTCTGAGGGGGGGTGAATAAAGTCCTCCTGAAGTGAATCCATGCATTTTTTGTACGATAATTATCCACATTTGATGAGGTAGGACACAATGAGAGAGAACAAAATGCCAGTCATGTTTTAGCACAAACCGAGGATTTGTAAAGAAAAATGTAGGAGGATTTCGATATAAGCCAATAGGAGACTGGTTTTCCTTTGCTAAAGTAAGGAAACATTGTTTCCTTTGAAAATACATTTTCCAGAGGCACATGCGCAATGCATACATTTACCAGGACTACTTCCAGTTTCCACAGACAGCAGACGTGAGAGAAAAGTGCTTATTAAGTTTGAAATATGGATATCTATTCACTACAGAAGGACTTTAGTCACCCCCTGAAGCTGTGTGAGGGACGTTTTATTACAAATACACAAACATTTTACACGTCTCCTAAAGTGTAATGCTATCAACTATTTAAACCCGTTCAAAGTCTTGGAGGAGTCTGGAAAATTTTCATTGTAACTCCGATTGGATTCGTCTGAAAGAAGAAAGTCACACGCACCTGCGATGCTTTAAAGTTGAGTAAAGACAGAATAATTTTCATTTTTGGGTAAACTATCCTTTTAACTGTTATCTTCTGGTGGAATGACCTGCCATTTAGTATGTCATGAAAAACAAATGACATGAAATACTTTACCGCTGGATTCTGTGAGTGGGATTGTCTTTGTTTCTGTTATGTACGCTGATGTCTGGTTAAGGTCTGTGATTGCTGATAGGGGAAATTATAATACATTACTGTCAATCATTTTCAAAATTATACAAAATCATCATACAGTGCTCTCTTCTCAGGTCTTCTAGCCAGCTCATACCTTGAAAAAGGCTACTACTTGAAACGCTGGATAATAAATAGCCTTTGCTCAGATAAGTGTGTGGTTGTTTCCTAAGTATTTTTTGTGCTTAAGTATTTTTTCTACAATCTGCACCTCTACAGGTGTGCATCTGCTTTATCATATTCACTTCCATCCAGTTCGATTAAACCTGTACAATTAATCCAGTTAATCTCGCTACCAGCTGCTTGCATAAAATTCAAGGCACTGATGTTTGTCTACCAAACAGCAACTGGCTCTTCACCCCTTTACCCAGATTCATTATTTCAGACTTGCACTCTACAAGTGAACGGCACATTATATTGTGAAAACCAAAAGAGACACAAAATCAGTATCACACTTTTATTTTAACTGTTCCCTTCTGGTGGAATGACCTGCCTTATGTCATGACAAACATAAATCTCTAATGAACATTAAAAACTTTACCGCTGGATTCTGTGAATAGGATTGCCTTTGTTTCTGTTATGTGTGCTGATGTCTGGTCAAGGCCTGTGATTCCTAATAGGGCAAATGATAATGCATTACTTTCAATTATCTTCAGAATTATACAATAAAATATACAATGCTCTCTTGGGAGGTTTTCCAGCCAGCTCTATCACCTAATCCAGAATGCCACCAGCTACCCATAGCTGCTTGCATGAAGTTCAAGGTATTGATGTTTGTCTACAAAACAACCACTGGCTCTTACCTCTTTACCCAGATTCACTATTTCAGAGAGCCAGACTTGTGTTCTGAAAATGTACGGCACTTAATATAGTGCCAACCCAAAGGGACACAAAATGAGTATCAGAGTTTTACCTTAACTGTTCCCTTTTGTTGGAATGACCTGCAATATGTGATCAGGACAAACATAAATCTTTAATGAACGCATGACATGAAATACTTTACCTCTGGATTCTGTGAGTGGGATTGCCTTTGCTTCTGTTATGTACGCTGATGTCTGGTTAAGGCCTATGATTCCTGATAGGTAAAATGATAATGCATTACTGCCAATTATTTTCAAAATTATAAAATACAGTGCTCTCTTGGCAGGTCTTTCTAGGGCTGAAAATATTTATGCGCATCTTGTCAGTAAATCCAGTTCTTTGATTAGTGGTAAATCTCCAATCACCAGTTTTCAAATGGAGTAGCAGTTAATTAAATGGGTGAGAGCTGTTACACTTCGGAAGATGTGAAATAATGTGTGCATACTCATAATAAAACATCCCTCATACAGCTCTGAGGGGTGAATAAAGTCCTTCTGAAGTGAATCTCCTGAAATGCATTTTTGTACGATAATTATCCACATTTCAAACTTAATTAACATTTTTCTCTGTGGAAACCGGAAGCAGTCCCGGCAGATGACGTAGGACACAATGCGATGAGCATGGAGAGAGAACAAAACAAATCACCAGTCATGATTTAGAAGCACAAACCAGGGATTTGTAAAGAAAAATGTAGGAGGATTTTGATATAAGCCAATAGGAGACTGGTTTTCCTTTGCTAAAGTAAGGAAACATTGTTTCCTCTGAAACTACATTTCCCAGAGGTGCATGAGCAATGCATACATCCACCGGGACTGCTTCCGGTTTCCACAGACAGCAGACGTGAGAGAAAAGTGCTTATTAAGTTTGAAATAAGGATATTTATCATACAAAATACATGGATTCACTACAGGAGGTAGTTTCGGTTATGTATGCTGATGTCTGGTTAAGACCTGTGTTTGCTGATAGGGGAAATTATAATACATTACTGTCAATCATTTTCAAAATTATACATAAAATCATCATACAGTGCTCTCTTTGCAGGTATAAGTGAGCTAATATTATAGACCGGAGTCTGGACCGAAAGTGACGTGTCAGCGAGACAGACAAGACAAACGGGAGCTCCTTTAAGTTAATTACATATTGTCTATTTTCAATCACAAATCTTTTTAAAAAAACATAATTTTTGTTTCTTATAACGTGTGAATATACCACCTGTCATATTTTATAACTAAAACAACCGGTTTGCTCTGTTATCACTATTTTAGTTTTGATTTCCTGATTTCCTGAGAGGCCGAGATAAGAGAGCGGAAAGCAGTGCTGGAATCTTCCCGGGTGAGTATACAGCGCGATACGAACACTCTGACCACATCTACTCCATCTGCTTCTCTGCACAGGTCCCGTGCACCCGGGCTTCGATCATCCCAGATATCCTTCACCTCGGCGCCGGGACACAGACCCTGGGTGCAGCAGTGGAAGACACCAGCCAGGGCCCGGGCATGGACATCTCCACCTCCGGTTTTCGAGATCTCCACCCAGAACCGCTTCGCTCCCCTCCGCGAGGCGGAACGCAACACTGTGATCGTCGGAGACTCCATTGTCTGGTACGTTCGTGCTACTATAGCTAAAGGCAAAGTCCACACACTGTTTTCCTGGCACTCAGGTTCTCTATGTTTCTGCACAGATACCTGCAATCCTGAAGGAAGGTGACTGCGTCGGGGTGATCGTCCTGCACGCGGGGGTGAACGACATCAGGCTGCGGCAGTCCGAGGTTCTGAAGAGGGACTTCAGCAGCCTGATCTAGACCGTTCGCAGCATGGCGCCCGCGACCAGGATCATCGTGTCAGGACCACTTCCCACGTATCGACGTGGGCCAGAAAGGTTCAGTAGACTTTTTGCTCTAAATGAATGTTTACTGTCATGGTGTAAAGAACAGAAACTGCTCTTTGTTAATAATTGGAATCTTTTCTGGGAGCGTCCTAGGCTTTT
>JAUMHI010000053.1:14846601-14847695 GCA_032359435.1 Enteromius unitaeniatus | reverse complement strand
GTGAAGATTAGTAATTGAAGATGTGTTGAAGAATTGATGCGAATTGAAGAACCCATAAATACATATCACTTGTGACAAACAGGTGGCGCTGCAAACAAAACGATGAGGAGTAGTTAAATCCAGTTTGGCATCATGCCATCAAATTTGATTACAAGTCATATGGAAATGGTTTCAGAAAGATGAGAAAACAACGTAAGCACAATTTGTTGTCTCTTGTGACCAAAGCTCCATAAGTTGCTTCAGGTTATGGTGCTGAAAGTCAAGTTTCATCATAATACAGCAACGTATTTGTTAAACAAAATTTACAATGGAAGACGCCCAAAAAAGACAACTTATGAAAACTACGACTCTGTTATCTAAATTATTAGCCAAAAAAAAACTAGTAGGTCAAAAGTTACTGTTCCCAAAACTCTGCAAGCAGCCTCAGGGCATGCTTGTAATGACAGGTACCAGGTTCAGGCATTCTTTCTTTATGCAACAAACCTAACTTACTTAGCAACAGCAGTTTATGGATGTTTGATTAGAGTTAATTGCATTATATTCCGTGTGAATGATCTTAATGCATTCGGTGTGTGTGTGCTGTACCTGTTGGCAATCTGTCTCCACGCTCTCGGGATGGCACACAGCATGACGGAGAAGGCACAGGCCGCCAAGAGAGAGAACAGACAGAGATACAGTAACCCCTCAACACCATCATAACACACACCTATCAGAGCATCCAGGTAGTCCTGCAAACACACACGTCCCACAAGAGATTTAGATGCATTTTACTAATTGCTAAAATCTCACTAATCTCGCAGCATCACATTAGACAGAAGCAGGTGGAATATTATGTGTGCTCCGTACCTTATTCAGTCCCCGGCAGTCTAAAAGTGCAGTAAGCTGATGCAAACTGGCCTCTGAATTATTCAATAAATGCTGAATACTCAACAAATCCCTCTGAAAAGAACCACACATGATTGCTATTAAAAAAACGTTTAATTAAAAAAAATACACTTGAAATATATTTATTCACTTTTTTATACACCAAGAAATCAAATATTCTATTTATTGTAATACAATTGAAGTACATGAAATTAGTATATTACATAAAA
>JAUMHI010000053.1:14809101-14841601 GCA_032359435.1 Enteromius unitaeniatus | reverse complement strand
GAGTGAGTGAAATAGTTTGTGAGAGAAAATAGAAGGGATATAAAAGTTAAATGAATCACATTCAGCGATAAAACTTCGCCAAAAACTGATTTTCCCAAGACTACAGAGCAGCTCCTATAGCTCCATTCTGAAACTAAATGAAATTCCTAAAGTAATAAAAAAAGCAACAGTTCTATGAACAGAACAATGCAATTAATTTAATCTGAACTGATTTGATTGCAATGAACTAGACTTTCATTTAGACTCAACAAAATGCTGTTGTGGAAGTAAGTAAAAAGCCTTTGGGTCTTTATACTGAACTGAAGGTGGACTTCCATACTTGCCCTTTCTTTTATTTCTTCCCACTTCATTGATGTGGTTTAATGAAATCTGCCAAATCTTTTCCCAATAAACACATAAAACACAGCATTTTGATTACACACCACCCACATCAAACACAATAAACTGGACATTTATCACCTCCTTCAGCCAAGCAGAATATTATTGGTCATGCTCTGCCCAGCTTTTGATAGCGATGGCCTGACTGTGACCCGCCTCAAGTGCATGTAAAAACCAAATAACACATCATACAAATACACCATGATATGTAATCACGTGAAGTGTTCTGAATGAAAGTACAGATGTGTTTGTCTTTGAATTCTTCACCTCTCAGATAATGACCTGAACAGAATCACAGGCTGGTTGGTTTGTACTTACCACTGCAGTGGACACATCAGCTCCGAGAGACGCCCAACTCAATATCAGAGTCAGAACACCGCAGACCATCATGCTGCACACACACCAAAAAAAACCTCAATTGACAATTATGATACTATGTTAGGTTGCCAGCTGATGCCTAATGTTAAATCTGGGTTCTGAATTATGACTACATGGGGTGAATAAAGTTATATTTCAGTATTTTTTTTATTATTAATATTTTGAAATGTGACTTCGTTTACATGAGATTAAACCATGCATAAACACAACACAGTTTGCGCTTTGGGTTTGTGTTTGAGAGAAATTTGGGTCGACAGTACCCAAAAGACCTTCAGTCGCCCATGATTCTTTATAAATTAGTGCTGTCAAATGATGATGAATCGTATCCTAAATTAAAGTTATTGGGTAACACCTCACAATAAGGCTCAATGCTAATGCATTACTAAATGCAAGTTTTGTTTGTTAACATTAGTTAATGCACTGTGAACTAACGTAAACAAACAATGAACGACTGTATTGTGGCAACTAACATTAACAAAGATTAATAAATAGTGTACAAAATGTAGTGTTCATCGTTCATTCATGTTAATTAATACATTAACACATAGTTCATGTTAAAAAAAATGACACCTTATTGTAAAGTGCTACCAGTTTTTGTAATAAATGAGTGTACATAATAAAAAACAGTACACACTCATTTATGTATATATAAATACAAAATGCATGTATATATTTATGAAAAATATGTTATGCTTGTATATTAAATATATGTATATATAATATACAATATAATAATATAAATCTTGAAATACTGTATTTACACATGTAAAATCCAGCTGATAAAGTAAACAATTACTCACGTCTAAGCTATTGCTTTCCATTTTAATGTATCATTTAGAACTGTAATAATAAAACATCCTGTTCTGTTCAGGTGTAGAGCATTAAAAGGCAATCCTTCAAGAATGAAGAGAACATTTTCTTTTCTTTTTTCTTTGATCTTTCTTTTAATTAACTTCTTTCTTTTCAATCTTATGCCATAACATTTTAAAGCGGGTCAAATCATACATTTTTAATTATTGTTTTTTTTTTTTCCCCTGAGATAAAGTTTCTTCTACAGATTAAACGCAAAATTAAACTTTTTATGGTTTGGGCTTTCCTTATTTGTAACAAACGGTCTTGGATAGGATGTTTTCTGAGCGCTATAGGAAACCTTGATGGTACAATGAAGTAAATCAGGGCGATATGACCCATTTAAAAATGTTTGTCTTTGTCTTTAATTCCAGTATTCATCATCTCATGATAACCCAGTGTGATGTCATATTTGTACTCACGTAGTGAGCAGCCAGCGGGACTGTTTAGCCAGGCCCAGACAAGCAGCAAGACATATCACCAGATCCAAGATCAGTATCAGGAGGTATGTCAACCACCTTCAGAAGAAAGCAAAACCAGCAGATGAAGACTTTTATAAGCAGTTAATGAATACGCATCAAATGACGCGGTCAGAGCTGACAATAATTCACACAATGTACTGCCAAGTTTAGAAAGTGTAAATAAAAATATGTGTGACAAATAAACAGGGTATGAAGCAAGAGAGTTTTTTGTATCCATCTATATCTAAAAATAAATAAATAAAAAACATATACGACGATATTTTCACACAAACTTGCTTCTCAGAATTTCCTCTTAAGAAAAAAGTAACAATCCCGGGATCTCAAAAGCATCTTTTTTAGAGTTTCAGAAATATCTTAACTATTCCTTAAATCTGACTCAATATAAAAAAAAAAACAACAACCATAAAAACAGGAACTATTTCTCTTATCACATCTGATTCTCTAAATATCAAGTGATTATCAGAGCTTTGCTATCCACATTCCTGTTTTACTCATTTTTACGCTAACAATTTTTCAATGGGTGTCATCTTTTATTTCTCCTCAGGAATTTTAGGTTGCATTTCAAGTTATATACTTAAGTAAAACATGACTGAGGCTTTCCTGAGCTACCAAAGCGTCAACGCTAAAAGATAAAATCTTCTTGTTAGCGTGTGTGTTCTGCCTAGGCCACTCCAGAGAGCTTTTCGTCTCTGGAAATAATTCATAATAGATGAACAACTTCTATAGGTATTAATATTTCATACGCTGAAACCCTGTCAGAGGGGAATAGATGAACGTGTCTCTTCCTATAAACTGCTCTCAGACACATGCGTAGCCACATTCACATTATCACTATCTCATGTCAGCTATATTAATATGCTTCCTATTAAAGTTGAACTTTTCTGCCAACCTAGACTAAAGAATTGTGACATAATCACTTATCAACCTGTCTTCTGCGATGTGGAATAATGACAGGAGTATGAATGAGGTACCGGTGGATGTTTTGATGGATGGCCAGTGGTGAAGCTGCGGCAGTAAATAACGTGTGATCTATAGTGTCTAACACGAGGAAATGGTTTTAAATGCAACTATAAAACAGACTGCACACATGCAGTCATGCATTAGCCACTGATGGACTACTAAAACGCTCAACAACACTTGAAAAGTGAAAAGCCAAGGATGCAATAATTCATAATGTTTTTGGCTGCATTGCACTGAAAATGAAGGCCTGTTGCAGGAGAGGTACATTGTGAAAAGATTCAAGGTGGCAGCTCTCATCATTACCTGTAATATTCCACATATGCTGTCTGATCAGCTATGGCGGCCAGGTCTACTTTTGCCTTTTCCCAGTCAGGAAGCCCAAGTAGCTGCTTAATGATGTTTTCTGACATCTGTTGCATGAACTGCAGTGTCTGCACAAAGTCTCCCCGCGCGGCAAAGATCTCGCCCAGTCGAGACAAGTGCTCATTCAGGCCGCTCTGCATGCCTCCCACAGTACCAGTGACCTGTGAGAAAACAACATATATTAGTGCACACATATACTGTGACGGGTTTATAATGACATATTCTACCATTCAAAAATAGGAGTCACACATACATACGTATACACACACGCTGGTTTTTGTGATTTATGGGGACTCTCCATAGGCGTAATGGTTTTTATATTTATGTGGTATTGTCCTACACTAACCCTACACCTAAACCTACCCCTTACAAGAAACTTTGTGCATTTTTAGATTTTCAAAAAAAACAAAAAAAAACCACCATTTAGTATGTTTTTTAAGCCTTTTGAATTACGGGGACACTGAAAATGTCCTCATAAAACACCTATATACTGTAATACCTATGTCATACCCATGTCATTATACCCATTTGTGTCCTCATAAACCACATAAACCCACCCACACACACACACATATACATATTATATAATATGACGTCATATATACACACGCATACATGCATATTATATATGTATACACACAAACATCTATCCATCTATAGATATAGATATAACATAACCTCTTATTCAATATTCCAAATTAGGCATTTGAGGAAGTACTGCAAGTGTTCTAAAAAGAGTCATTTTCTGTGTGAACTGCCACAAAGAACTAGCTAGTTTGTGACCAGATTTGTGCTCCCTCGTTCTTTCTACCAGACCCACCCAAAAGCTTCATCAAATAGAGTGTGCCGTGTTAGAAAACAGATGAGATTAAAGCTCAATAATAGCTAAAAACAGCACAGAATCAGGGAATTTCCAGGCAAACGCTCTACATCCTGAAATCAAATACTCATGGCCCAGACTTAATTCCCAGTGGTGATTCTTAGGGGTGTGACATCACTACTCAATAGCGAAGTGATCTCATACCCAAAGCTGTGAGAAAACTCAATTCCACAGTGATGATCTAGTTTGACCTGATTCATGGAATCTTTGATCTCACATCGGCACTGCCCTCTCTCCTGAAACCTTTCATCTTCATAAAACACAAAAATCCTGATCCTTTTTTATTTCTGAGGGTGATTTTGAGAAACGTTTTGTATGTTTCTTGGGAATAGCAAAGTTTATTGTGCGGCCAGGACTGCGCAAACCTCCTCAGTGGGGTTTAATATCTCAGCTGAACGTAATCCAATAATCCAGCTAATGAACAAACGCTAGACATCTGAGCTGTGTTTCTTAAGCCACAACTGTAATGCATATGTGAGGAAGTGGTTAAGATACGAGACCGAGATTTTTCTCCCAGCACTGCGGCTCTAATTGATTGTCTCTGGTTTCTGTAGGCGCTGAGCTTCTGCAATTAAATTTGAATGGGAGAGTTGAAGCGTGAAATGGAACACAAGCACTAAGTGGTGCTGCCTGCTCTATATCCAGATATGATTTTCCATTTCTCCATTAAACTTATGTGTAAGGGTGGGGGGTAAGACACAAAATGAGAAGAGAGAGATAGATTACAAAAAAGGGAATGGTGACCTTACTGCTTAGAGGTCTTCTAATAATGGCTGTGGGAATGTCTGGAGGGTTTGTTGGTTGAACTAGTTCAGAGGTTCTCAATATAGTTACTGAGAACCAGAAAGGAACACATAAAGGCCAACAGTTGAACAAAGTCTGCAAGGATGTAGTAAGATAAAGATCAGATGTGACTCTTAAAAGCAGTGGTGGGTTGAAACTTGAGCTTTTTAGAGTTCAGAACCTAACATTGAAAGGAAAACCCAATCTTAGGAACTCGAGAACAACAATCAAATTCACTTTTCCTTCAAATTCACCGTCGACGAACGTTTGATTAACTGCCTCGTGGGTGATGGATAAACAGCTCTCAGCTCCTTTATTACTTTCTATCAATTTTCTCTTTCAGTTAACTGATGTGTGTGAAGAACATCAGGAGGCTTGTGGTTATTTTCCTGGGAGAGTTTTTTAGTGAGTTTTTGGGTTGTTTGAAATGGTACGAATCCCACAACTTTTTCACCAACCACTAGCAAAAAATCTTTCAAAACTCTGCAGAAGAACATGCATTTCTTGCACCCTTTAACATATTTGAAATGTTCCACCCTATTAAATATATTCTAAATATTAGAATACTGGCAGGCATTTGCCAGTCGAAAAAGAATACAAAGCAGTTGACAATTCTACTAACAGTTTAGTAGCTAAGTCTGCAAATTAGCATTCACCTGTGATGGCTGCTCTGAATGGTCAGGAGGGGACAGAGAAGGACTGAGAAGGTTCTCTAACTGAAGAGGCTCCCGCACCTGGAGGCTGAGAGCTCAGTCATAAAAAAAAGAGTGTCTATAAATCGCAACCCTTTCAAACAAACTCTTCCTTCAAACTATTTTCCTCCAGGTTTTCTCCAGCCTTTCTCCTAAACTGAAATGATTACAAATGTGACACTTTAATCTATGCTGTCAAACATTTCACTAAATACTTCTCACTCAAAATCCAAACTCTGGATAAGGTTACACTCAATGAAAACATTGTAGTGGTTAAGCAGCAGGCTAGAGTCCAGAAAATGTCTGCATTCTGGTCAAACCGTTAAACAAAGTGACCTTCACAAGCTGAGAGGACGGTACAAAAAGTGCTCTGCATCATGTCACACCGTGCAGAGAACAGAGGTATTTCTAAAACAACAGAGCTCTGGGTCGACATTCTGTAATATCATACCCAGTATCCAGCATGTTAAAAATTTCCTTTTCATGCATTGATTACAGAAGTATTGGACATTTTCAGAATTACTACCTGGAAAATAGATACCATTACATTTAACAGAAAGCATGCCATCACACTACATGGGGTAAGTTGTCACAGTGAACAAGTTGAAAGAAGATATGAACACTGTTAATCTCCCTTTATTCAAAAAAATATAAAAGTAGTTATCACAATGACCATGCTGTTTTTTGACATTTTCGAATAATATCTTTAAAAAAGATGAAAATAAAAAACATTCTGTAAACATTCTTATTAATTATTATTGTAATTATAGTAGAATTATCAAATAATTCATAAAAAAATACTTAATACAAATAAATATTATTATAAATATATATATATATACACACTATAAAGTGTATATATATACACACACACACACACAACATAAAACACATGTAACAATGTATGTACAGCATTATGGTTCTCCTGTAACTGAAACCGTTAATCCCTAGGTGCCTCTGTGAACACAAAACAGATCCACACAGGAAGCCACACAGTTCATTTGCAAACACAGAGGGGGGTCCTGAGAGGAGGTGAACAAGAGACCTTATGGCTCAGAACCAATAAACCCGAGAACCAAGCAGTCGCCGCTTAAAAACAAGTCCTCCTATTCCTTCTCTTGACTCTTGAAAGGGCAGTCCAGTGCTTTTAAACAAAAAGTGTGTGTGCATGTGTGTGTGAGAAAGAACGAGCATCTGTGTGCAGTGGATGCCAAATTAAATCATTGTTTTCAGGCAGGCAAAGCCATTGAAGAGCCTCAATCAGGAAGTCAAAGATTTCCACAAGTGACTTCATCAAAGCCTTTGTCACAGGGTTCATGGCTAATTATGGGCATTGCATGCTGGGTTTTCAGACAGTGGACACTTTGTACCATTTGAAGGACCTGGTCTCTAGGGAGCATTTCAAGAATGGAGGGTCTCTTCTACTAGATGGCAAGCTTAGATAAATGTATTGATGATTCTTAAAGCAAGCTGACAATAATCTGAGGTCATGACCTGAAGATCAAAAAAAGTCTTTTTGAGCATCATTACATCATTTTTTTTTTTTCACAACAACGTGCTCTTATTTCTGAGCAAGACTGCTGCTAACAAAAATTACGGCTGATTTTTCCCTAAAAGAGCAGTTCCTAGGTCAGTTCTGCCTTTTGGCTTGTGATGACTCAGAAAGCATGTTGAGGGAATCAAGTTGACCTCAGATAAGTGTGTGCTTTGAAATTCAGAGCGAGACAGAAACAGACGCATTAATCTCCATTAGTGCAGATGGGGAGTTAATCCGCAACTCCTCAGCGGTGGAAGAGGGCAGATGCTGGGAGCGCCTTCAGTCTCTGTTCAGTTCAGAACCACAGCATCAACATTTCCCTGAAGGCTCTTACAACAGGTGTAAGTGAGCTGAACAGCTGTGGATTACTGATCTATAGCTTGTGAGATGTTTGCACTCAGACATACACATTTCTTTTTTTTTGTTAGGATGTATGAAAGTAAATACACTTGTCATTAACTATTCACATTTGGAAATACATATAAGGTTAGGTTAGGGTTGATGATGTCATTACCAGGTTTGGGATATTGTCCAGTGGACCTTGTACAGACAATATCTGGGAATTATGACAGTTTTACTAACTGGTGTGACACAAGCTGTGTGACTGATGGAAGGAACAACGGATGGATAGAAAAAAGATGGACCAGTTGATGAATGGTTGGATGGATGGATGGTTGACAGATGACAGAACAATAGATGATATGACGGATGGACGGATGGAAGGGGTTGGGTCGATAGACGATGCCATCGCCCATCGCTGATGGCCGATAGACATCACGATGCTGAGCCGGCATCGCGATCCTCTGCCCTGTCGCAGCAGCAGCAACCAGCTTGTGATAAACACACTTAATCTATGGCGGCAAATCTATGCCATTAATAAGCGAGCGCACCACTGATGCTGGCAAGCGCAGTGAATAATTTCCGCGACAGGAAAACAGATGTACATGGGAAGAAACGGGCACCCACCCATGGCGTCGACGATACCATCGTCCATTGCGATGTTTCACATTAGACATCGTATGATGCCAAATTGGTCGACATCGCCCAACCCTAAAGGATGGATGACAGAACAGTAGATTGGAGGAGTAAATGGATGGATTAACAAACCAAATGACGAATGGATGGACAGACAGAACAATGGATGGATGGACGGATGACAGAACAGTAGATTGGAGGAGTAGATGGATGGATGGATGAACAAACTAAATGATGGATGGACAGACAGAACAATGGATAAATGGATACACGGACAGGTGTACAGACAGACGGACGGATGATGGATGGATGGACGTGGACAGAATAAGGCAAAGACAGAATGATAGAATGATGTGCTGATGAATGAATGAATGCATTAATGAATGAATGAATGAATAATTGAATGAATGAATGAATGAATTAACTTATTAACAGATGGACAGATTGATGGATGGACTTAGGAACGGACTAAATGATGAATAGATGGCGTGAATGATGGATGGGTTGACAGAGTGATGTAACAACACAATGATGGATGGAAAGAAGCATGGACAAAGCCAAACGATGAATGTATAGACAGACAGACAGAAAGACAGAACAAAAGAATAAACAAACAGGATGATAGAAACAACAACTGAAAAACAGAATAATAAAATGATAGATAGAATGATAGAACAACAAAACGACAGATAGATAAGATGACAACTGAATAGATGGATAGATAGGCGATAGACGGGTTTTCAGGAACAACTAATCATTGCTTTTGCAGCATTTCAGTCCACCATGCAATGAAATAGCTAAAACTCACAACCAGAGGCATGAAAGGCCCTACCAAGTGCATGAAATTGGTGCGTGAAGCAGGATTAAAGCGTCTTAGTGTCACTGTCAGCTCTGCGCATTTGAATCAGAAAACGAAGACGGATATAAATAGGTCTGGCTGACGATACATGAATAAGGTTTTCTTCATGCCCCAGCCCTCAGGGCCTTGAAAAGGACAATGACGAAAGGAAAAAAAAGCCTTCATAACTGCACAAACATAAAAGACTGTAAAAACCAATTTGAGGTATTTTCTCCAACCACTCCATATCACAGAAACGCACTAGAGTGTGTGTGCATTTTCTAACACACACTGATACACCCCTTGTCGTTCACATCTTTCCAGAGAGACTGAGCGGTTGCACGTAGTATCTTCAGTGGTGTCCTTGCTATTCCGAAGGGATGTCAGAAAATCAATCATGTGCTCAGTGGGGATCCCATGAAATGATAGCGTAAAAAAAAAAGAAGAAAAAAAAAAAAAGATTTAACAGGAAGAGACAACTGAACTGGCTAAGATTTGGTTGGAAGAAAGTGCAGAACTATTTGTGGGGAGTGAAAAGAGATAATGTTAGAGCCTTTAGAGGGAGTAAAGTCTGCAAGACTATTAGGACACCTCAGCTTAACTCAGTCAAGACTAAAGTTGGTCAGGGAGTCAAAAACAGTCTCGGTGTGTTATTTATAGTCAGCGCTCCTATATTTGTACTTACCAAACTGTCCACTCCCGCCAGCGTATGATTGGCATTATAGAGAGAATAGGTCAGCTGGTACACCCCATCATTGGTTTCACTGTTTCCATAGAAACCAACTCCCACGGCAACACTGAAAAGTCACAAGGTGAAAAGTTACAATTAGTTCACACATTGTAATCATCAGGCCCTTACGCAATATACACATGCAGAGATCTAAAACACCTGTCATTACAAGTTACACACATTCCGGCCTCCTTGCGTGATTTTTATTAAATATTGTATCTGTTTACATTATGCTTTTTAGCTAACAGTAGGCATGCACATTTGACCATATTTAATTACCACGGCTGAAAATATAGACATAACATAACACAGCTGAAGCGGTTAATTGTGCTTTACTTTCACTTTAAGCAACGTACTGCAAGTATTATAGTATCATTGTTAATATTTTATATTAATACTACTATTTCTTATTTATTTTTAGCTTCTGTTTTTAAATTAAATGTAGGTAATTGTACAGTTGCATTATTAATATTTTATTTTTAAGTTTGTTTTTCATTTTCAATATTTACATATTTTTTCGATTCCAGTTCTGTTTCAGCTACCAAAACAAATTGAACGGTTTTAGTTGGCAATATCAACAATATTATAAAACCAAGGCATCAACTGGGAAAATCTGAAGCCAATTGCTGAAGCCATGTCAGAAAATGTTTCTTGAGCTCCAATAAACATCATTTTGAATGAATAGGCTCTATATGGATCTCAATTTAAATGACTGGAAAATAAAGGGTAGGATGGGGTAGCACACGCGTGCCGCATGCAGGTCTTTAATATTCAGCAGGAGCCATACTGAGCCAGAGGCTAATGTTCCCCAGACGTAAATAACATAAGGGTTGAGGAAATTACAAACAAGATGGTGCCTTCTGCCAGTGGGAACATTTCACAAACACTATGAGAGCAAGGGGTCACCAAACTAATGACTCTGAACCGACTTATATACTTATCTTTGGGAACAAAATGTTATTTAAAATGTGATTGCTTATAAATCTCGTTTGTATTCCATCATCAGCTATTCACCATCATGTGGTTTCAAACCTTTATAACTTACTTTCTTCGATTGAAAATCCTGTTAATCTTCTATCGTAGGAGCCTGTGACACATTTGAGTACTAGAATGCGACAGAGACTTTGGGCTGGTAAACATCCACCTACTAACCACCCACAACACTTTAGTATCATACTGGCAAGTTTTGGACCGTCTCTACAACTGTTTGGGCTGTATATTAAAAGTAACTGCACTGTCACATCCAGTAATATTGGACTGGTGAAGGCATACTCATGATATCTCATTGCAAGCATCATATTACTTCCTCCAAACCAAAATCTCACTACACAGCTTAAAAAAAAAACAAACAAAAAAAAAAAACAGACATGGTCCAAACGTGGACTGAATGCAATCCATCTGATATAACAAACAAGTTAAAGAGTTTATGGCATGAAACAAAGAATATTAGCATGAAAGTGCCCTTCTGAGAGTGATCTTCTCAACAATGGGAACAGAAAGCACCTCTCATTGAAACAGCCAGACTCATCAGTTCTTGGTATTTGGTTAATTAGCCTCCAGAGATACTATAGGGTCAATAACACTGCCCAGGAAGTGAAGTCATATCCTGCATTGCATTGTTCATATAAGCTGCCCTTTAAAGTCTATTCCTGACCAACCCTTCTTTGTGTTTACTTCAACATTTCGGGACCATAAAAGGCAATGAGTAATGAAATACAAAAACTGTTCTCGTTCCCGTAAAGAATTGAGAGCATGTTTAGACCAGTCTCCAAAGTATGGAGCTGCACGTGGGACTCCTGGGGAAATGTAAAAGTATAACAATTCCTCCAAAGCTTCTAGCCATTACAGTGGGTGAAGAGTTATAAAGATGCACTCACAAGCACAAACACGTAAAAGAACGCACAGTGCCCTACGGCCGCGTGCCACCTTACGCCAAAATGACACACGGAAGAATGTGTGCGGCCTGGAACAGGGGACTTTATTAAAATTATGGGAAGACTGAATTCTCATTAGCTCGGTGCCTCTAAGCCAAACTGCATCATTCTCTTGATCCGTCTCGGATTGAAAAAGTGCACAGGAAAACTGAGGAGAGGAAGGAGAAAGAGAGAGAGATGCATGCCAGCCATCTCATTAAAATGGCAAGAGCTGACTAAAATTGGCATATTCGATTAGCATTATTATTATTGATGGAAACTAAAATGGAAAATAAATGAAAAAATTCTGTGAAATAATCAGAAGTAGTTTGCATGTAAAGATTAGCTCAATGATAAAAGCAAAACAAACTGCGGTGGTCGCATTTCATGTCAGTTATGATGATCTTTTACTATTCAGATATGTCATTCTTGGCCGAAATAAGCTACACAATGGATTAGACTTTATATCAATACTCAAAGGTCTGTCTCTGCAAAAGACTACGATCATCAGAATTTGAATCCTTTAATGGATTAGCTCACAGATTTATTCGAAACACACTGCTAGAAAAAAAAAATTGTCATGAGACAAAGCTCTTTCATCTTTCAGTGTTTAACCAAACACTTCAAGTGCAAAACCTGTTTGGAAGAGACAGCTGAGAGAACAGCTCTTTTTGCTGTACCCTGCAATATGAACTACCCAAATTATTAACAATGTAGATAACTGCTGAGAAGGAACGAATTAGAATCCCTCTGGTTTTCAGAAAATAAATAGAAATGCCTGTATGTAGCCTGTACTTCAGACAGGTACTTTGATGCTTAAAATCTATAAAAAAATACTAAACTGTATGAAATTTGCTCCTTATAACAGAAATGTAACAATTACAATTTTTTGTTTATTTTTGCAACTTAATAAATGATTTTACTGTTCATTTTGATAAATATAATGCACCCTTTTAAATATTTAAAAAAATAATTATTTTATTTTAATAAAATAACATTTTATTCATATTTCATAAACTGTATTGTACCATACTAAATGCATGCATGGCATATGGAGAGTAAGCATAACAGCTACAGTACAATAATAAATTTAGCATTCCGTAAAATACAACCAAAGTGCTAATGTTGTAATCTACAAGACCCACATTGCTGTAAGACATTTTGTTTTTAAATTGCTTTAGATAAGGGCTGCACAATAACAACTAATAATGACCATCATTACGGTTATTTCGTCAGTAAAGCCGGTTCTTTGATTAGCTGTAAATCTCCATCAGCTGTTTTCAAAAAGAACGCCAGCTTATGAACAGAGCCGTAGATCACTGAGAAGCTACGCCATTGAATCACCCGCGAAAACTCAACGCGTAGCTTGTCAGTGATCTGCGGCTCTGCTGCTATTGACTTCTACTGCTTTAGAAAGCGCTGGCAATCTAGATGCAGTAACGTCATAGTGACACAGTCCAATCTGTTAACACTCCGCCCATAAAAAAACAGTTTGGTCTTTATACTGTAAAATCGTGACGATATTTATTAGCTGATCGTGGGTAATAAATACGTTATTATGATAAAAATACGATTAATCGTGCAAAAAACAAAACAAAAAAAACAACAACTCTACTCTAGCCTCAGAAACTAGGTCTGAAAGCAGGTACATAAATAATGGCTAAAATAGTGCTTTTATCAACTGGATGTAGAAAAAAAAGAGAGTGAGAGAATAAGAGGGTTTAAGTATGAATATGGATTGAATTTTTTTTTTAAGCAGTACCTCATATCAGCCTCTAACTGTGTTCTCTTGCTTCATTCTCATATTTTTTCCTCTGATAAGAAATGAGGAATTTTAACAACTGAATATGATTTCGGTATGTCCTCAGATGTCTCCTCCCCCGAGGGGGGCAGCGTTTCATTACAAAAAATTTGCATTCATTCATTCATTCAGCCATTGGGTTCTTTGTTCATGCCACCACAGGGCTTCAAAACGACAAGAGCCCCACATTATTTTGTAGGGGGTGGGCAGGCTTGTTTGCTAAAGCTACAACCATCTGTCAAGCCATCTTGGTCCTGCATGATTCATTAGAACATGACTAATGAACACCATATTGGTCACTCACCCTCAAACTGTAGGCCACAACTTCCTGCTTCATCAAGTTCTTAAAAATAAAAAAAAATGATGACAATGACATGTTGACATCTACATCACATCAAACATAAGATTGTACAACCGCATTTTAGTGCATTTTTTTGATAATTTAATGCATGAAAGGGATCATCATATTTCAATTTAATGTCAATCCTTAAACAGAAGGGCGGTTACAGAAAAGACACTACAAAGAAAAGACACTACAAAAACACTTTCATGAAAATCATGAACTTTTTATAAACATATGTCAGGTGTTATGAAATGTATACACTGCTCAGACATGAGCATCAGTCAATATAGAAATAAAATAATGCAGAGGCTAAAATCATCTGCATAACCCATATACTGAATGGTGTGTCAGCAAGGAGCCCTTGCACACGCCAAACAGGAAGTAGACAATATATGTTACAGTTGTCAGAGCACACACACACATACATAAATACAGGTGAAGCAGAGCAGGCATAAAAGATTTCTCTTTCTTCTCTTTTAGCTGTCAGTGAAAGTTATTGTGAGATATGTAGAGGTCATGTCATGAGCTGGACCATGAATTACATGGAGGCTCTAAAACAGCCACAGCTACAGCATGTGCAAGACCTGCTTTTTCACAACCGAAAAATAGCAACTATATAAACTATATATATACATATATATATATATATAAAATAAAAAGGTTGACATTACAACAACAGAAGGCTATAGGAATTAATAGTGTTTTCAATTTCATTTTACTTTGATGCAAGCAGTTGAAAATGCTCTTTATATTGTGGGGACTCTTCAAAATAAAAAGAGCAGCACATCTGAGCAAAGGGCAACCATGGCAACACATGCAGTAGATTAACGGAGCATCTACGTACCAAAGCAGCTATTGCACAACTCCTGCCATTCAGCAACATAATGGAGAAAATAAGAGAAAGATTCTCACATTGTGTAGTCACAATGAGACTAAATCTAGAGCGGCATCCTGGAAATCACCATCTGCAATTAGAGCCAGTTTCACCTGCAGAATATACTAGTGCTTTGAGTGATACAGCTATTAAATCTTTTCTTCAGCTTTTCTTTAATAAATAACGTTTTTAGTTCTGAAAGTTACAGCGTGTTTTGATATTAAAGTGAAATTGCATTTCAAAAGATTTAGAACAAATGAAATGTTTTGTGATATTACTCCTTTATATAAAGCAAAGAAAAAGCATCAAGACCTTTTGTAATGGCAGTTCAATTTGGCCAAACAAGATTTACATTGATCTGATATCAAATTGTTCAAATCCAAATGTATTAGTGAGCAATTTTAGTTTCGGATACCCATCATCTCATCTGATCTAGGACCACTGTAGAGTTTCCATCATGTCACACTGCATGATCCGAGACAGAAAATTGATTTGTCTATCTAGTTGCTCACCCATCCATCCAAGGAACCCTACGACTTACTTCTGGACACTGCAGAAATACTTCTGCTACAAACTAATTTTACATTTAATGTAGATGAAGTCAGACATCCTTCCAGTTTTAGCAAAACCAGACAAATCATCGAAAGGTGAGATTCGGAGTGTTTAATGTAAAGTTTCCAAAGATGACTATATACAAAAAACGCAATCCCAACAAACAGACTTCAGTGAATGATTAAGGTAAAAGATCCCAGAGATGACACTGATGAAAGGATCCATAATCCATAACATACTAAAATATCGAAATAACAGGTGATATATTGACGAACACACGAATTGCAAATAAATATGACATAAATATAGATTTATAAATGAAATAATAAAAAAAAAAACACTGAAATATAAATATAAAAAAGAAAATTATGGCAGCATACAACCTTTTCCGTTTTTTTTAAGAAATAAAGATATTTACTGCAATCCAAAAAGATGCATAACGGCTGCATTTATTTACTCAAAAATAAATAAGTTAATGCTGTACTATTATTTTTAAGTGTATTAATGTACTACATAATCGAGGCGTAAGCCTAGTCCCAGACTAAACTGCAAGTCTGAGCTGTATCAAAGCAAAAGATACAAACCAAAAGGACACCAGTAATGTTTTTTTTCCCTTTTTCTCTCTAAAGCAGATTATTTATATTTTTATTATTACAAAAATGGTCAAGTATTCCCTTGAAATTGCAATTTTATAATTAATTACAATCATCACAATTAACACTAAATTATGTTCATACCATTGCTTAACGCAACCAAAATAAACAAGATAAAAGCAACTGAAACACATATGTATATGTATACGTATGTATCATACTAGATTTCGATCCCCGAACCCCTATTCAAGGTATGCAAGACTAATTCAGAATCACCAGCCAAGACAATGTTCTTCTTAGCTGTGACATTCAGACTAAATTCCTGCTAATAACTTTTACCACGTTCCTGCATTTAACCCAACAGTGGGCTCTGTTTCACCACAGAAGCTTTAGAATACCAACAGTCATAACGCTAACTTAATAACATCAACACAGATGAGTATCATGGGATTAAAAGAGTGGATGGTGTCTAACAAACATACGCACATTTTTATACACACATTCATACAAAACACAAACTAATTCAATTGAGCACTTCTGGGCTCAGCATTTCTCCAGCAGCGCTGGGATGATGTAACAGCTGGGATAGTGCCTGCTTGGAGACTGGAGCGCCGAGTTCGATTAGATAACTCCCCCTTCTGCTATTAGCATGTCAAAGTAACAACTACTTTCTTTAAGAGAACTCGGTGTTGTGAAGCTCCCAAGAGTTAAGACCTTGAAGCTCTGTGAATGTGACTGTCTGCAAAGATATCCATTTTTGCAGACCAATTCATGACAACATGAAAGCTAAACTGACTGATGCACCACGACTGTCAAGCTTTAAAGAGGACATCGGATATATAAAATTCACTTTTGCATATAAATGTGTGTTAGCAATGTGCTTACTTTGATAATAATCCATTCACTTCTTGATTTTCTAAACAGTATGATGAACATTCTCACCAAAGTTTTTGCAGACATTTTATGAAGACCCTCAAGAATCATACCAACTTGTGGATAGAGCCAAAAAACAACCAAAAAAACACATGGCAGTATTTGGATTAATTTAAATTAATTTTTTATGCTATTTATAAAATTTGATGCTAAAGTTTGTTTTTGCTTTCTACAATGCTCCAAAGTTTGCATTATTTCTTAAAATCTAAGCAACACCCATATGATAACATTATTCGTGGGTAAAAAAAAAAAAAAGTCAGTTTAATATAAAAACATTATTCAGATCATATTCAAATAGTCTGCTTTTTTCAAAATTCAGTGGATTTTGAAATCATGTCTTTAAAGTTTCATGCTTCGTTTTTTTGAAAAGTTGGAAAAACCCTCATATGACTCAATACTGCAAAAAGATCCAGAAAGTTCACTTCTTCTGAATTTCTTCACTGATAATCATTTTCCACTGAACTTTTATTTGAAATTACATTTACCAGCTCCAAAGTTTAGGATGGAAAATGATATTTAAGAATTCCGAATTTGCGGTAAATACCAGCCTACATGTCAGTTTCTGTTTATTGTAAATACACACTTTACATTGCTTCAAATTAAGTCCAATGTAGCACCCATATGAATTGTTTTCTCAGTTCTATTATGATGATTTTGTTCCTTTTTGGAGCTTTATAGCCATGGTCACCAAGACTTCTAGCTGAATACCGTTCGGTCTTAATGGATGATGGAAAAGTGCACAGTATCTGAGCAGAGGTCAGAGGGCCGTCTTGGCATGTCCAAGACTATTCAACTCCTTGTTAAAGACTTAAATACTAGTCAGATGCTGAGTGTTCCCACAACCCTTCCTCCAACTCAGACCTAGTGGACAATGTGGCTCAAAACAAAACTAAAGTGTTTCTGTCACCGGTCAGCAGTATGGTGTTCAGACAGGAATGTAGACCACTCTCTGCATTTGAGCACAAAGTAGCACTTCCCAAAGTGGCCGAGGGAACCATCATTTTTTATAGAGCAATTGAATAAACTTGTCAGACACAGTTCCTTCAGACACTTGGCTTTAAAATGACAAGACTCATCACCAGTGCTCTGTGCATCAGAAAGAAACCAAGCATGTTTGCTAGACACAGAGAGATGCAGAAGAGAGAGAGCAATGAAATGAAAATATATAAGAAAAAAGAGGTGAGAACATAATAAGGAAGATATGTCAGCCAGAAGTTAGAAGCCAATTTGCCAAAGGGGATTTTTCTAGTATTCGCCATGTTGATGCAAAGCTTTTCCATCACTCATTTCAACACCGAAAATTGTGTGACAGATGACAACAAAGACCTTCTTAATGAAATCCTACCATGACAGAGACCACCCTGAATATATAACCACATAATTCCCCCATACACTTAAAGTGCTATGCTGCCTGCATCTTGAGCAGCTTTATCCTCTCAGTGTGAGAACGGTGGGTGGTACGTACCAGCAGATGAGTCCGGCAGCAACAGCAGCCCAAGTGACACAGCAAGAGTTGGATTTCTTACTTTCCTCTTCCTCCTCATCCTTCCGACAGCAGCACAGGCAGCTCAGGTAGATGGCCAGACACAGCAGGTTCACACCGAGCCCAGCTGCTGCTACACAGCCCAGGAAGATCAGTGACTGGAACACACAAATACATGAGATATGAATTTCTTTGTTAAAAGACATACAAAAAAAAAAAAGAAAAACAATTTATAAATAATCTCCGTTTTTGGAAACTAAATAAAGTTGTTTAGAAAGAATAACTATAGTGATATGTGAACTAGGAATTCTTTAACAAATAAGCAATCATATTCACAATGCATATTTAGTTTTGCATTACTTAATTGCTAATTTACATTTATTCATTTAGCAGATGCTTTTATTCAAAGCGAGTTACAGGTGGAGAAAACATCAAGCAATTAATCCAAAAGAGGCAAAACTACTTAGGAAGTGCTCATGATACCATGATTACCATAATTGTTAATTGCATACTGTTTGTAGGGCTTCAAAACAATCAATTGCTAATCAAATTAATTAAAAAAGTATGCGTTTTTATATACATCTTATATATATTTTATATACCTCTCTCTCCCTCTCTCTCTTATATATATAAATAAATATATATATATATATATATATATATATATATGTATATATATGTATATATATTTAAAATTTATTTTTTATTAATTACTTTTTTTTTTTTTTTTTTTTTTAAACATGCTCTAGAGAAAAAGCATTACTGGTCTGCATTTTAGGTCTGGCAACTTGAATTAAATTTCCATGACCTTGTCTACTAATTTTACAACAAGTTGTGAATGTAGAAAGTCACAACCTCCTGAGAGGTCCCGAGCACATGCAGATAACGCATTGCACTGGCATCAAAGAGGATCTTTCCGACCGTAACACTCTGTCATATTACTTAGCGTTCCAGTTGATAGATCCGGAGCTATTTTAGTCTCAGAGCATTTAATGGGGGCACAAGGTAACACTCTGACAATGTTTAGTAGCCTACTACACACCATCGTAAAAGGAGCATGATCTCCTTTTTGGCATTGAAAATGGTCTTAACTGGGCTCAAGACCTTCACCCAGACAGGAATCAATGGACTTTAAGCAGTGACTGAGAATAAATATGACAACTGATGGGGCAGCACAATTACTCAACGAAGCCACACTCACACACACACACACACACACACACCATGTCGTATCCCATCCTGCTCTTGGCTCTGAAGAGAAAGTAGGACAGCTATAGCAAGCAGACCAGAGTCTATATTTGCTGCATCACCATCACTGTTTCCTGCATTGTCTCTGTCTCTCTTGGTTACATCCAACATTCTCTCTTTCATTCTGTGGGTGGTGGGACATCCTAAGCCATCTGCTTCCCTCCCGTAACTCCAAGACTAATGAGTCAACCTCTCTACCCACAATTCCAGTGGCTGCATTCATCCACTGTATCAAAGAAGAACCTGCTTCGAAATCACAACAAACAAGAGAGAGAACTAGTTATACCATCTAATTTTTCGCTAAATCTCTTGAGAAATGATCAAAAACATAAAAAGGTAAAGCCTTACAGACCCCAAACTTGGCTGAGTATCAATTTAATCATCGAACATCAGATGTTTAAACAAAATGCATGATGAAACCTGCAGTGTCTCATTTCAGTCACATTGTCTGAAAAGAGGAGTCTGTGTCTAAGCCCCTCCTCCACCTTTGAGGATGGAGAATTCCCCCATCAGGCCTTTGTGAAGGGCAAATAGGGGTTAATGAAGGTACTGTGATGAGGAAATGGGGGGAGGAGGTACGCAGACTGCCACAGGGGGGGTCTTATAGGAGGGGGACATATTAGGGAACGAGTGTGTGTTTTCTAACTGAAGAGTTGCGATGTGAGAGGGTGTGTGGTTGAGGGAGGCATATATATGTGTGTGTGTGTGTGTGTGTGTGCTAATCAGCAAGGGGAGCAGTTGGTGTGGAAACAAGGGGAGAAGACTGGCATTATGTTAAATTCGTTTGGCCAAAGACAAAAAAAACCCCAAAAAACCTACAACAACAACAAAAACCACCATCTCACACACATAAATAAACTTCACCATGGCAACCTTTAGCTTCTTGTTGCCCTTGTAGTTAAGTCCTGGGACAAAGTGAAAAGAGGAATTATCATAGCCGAGTTTAATGAAGCTGCGTGTGACTACATGGCTGGAATTACCCTTGACTAAATCCCATGATCTTCATGAACTACGAGAAACTTGTTCTATCTGACAGAGAAAAGCCTAGAGATTAGTGATGGGTGGTATAAGCTAAATCCTATATCATAGCAGCAGAAGAATCGCATACACTTCAATAAAGATATTTTGGATTACATAAAGAAAGTTATGGATCATTGACTTAAGTTTTTTTTTTTTTAAACCAAAATAAATAAATAGCTGAAACAAGATACCTTCTGATGATCATTTATTCATGCTAGCCTATAACTATTAAAGATAAAGAGATGATTGGTTCATGTTTCTCAGGACGACCTCTCAGCACATTAAAAAACTACAAGCATTTGTTAACTGATACTTCACACTGATATTTTATACTTTAACTGTTTTGCTAAATAAATCCAGCCCTGGTAGAGACTAAAAAGATTACTTGCGTATGTGTATTCACTTGCGTTTTTCTTTCTTTTCTTTCTTTTTTTATTTTTAAATCATATGGATGCAAAACAAAAGATAAAATGAGGCGTAACAAATGATCATGCCTGCCAGGAGCACAAAAACAAAAATCAGGTGGATTATTCCTTGTCTTGACATTATCTTTGTTTGAATAACATATAGGCCTAGCAGTCCTACTAATAACCTACACAATATATCTAACATAATACAGCAAAACAATGTTTGTCACATACTGAAGATGTGCAGGTAAATAAATGGAGAAGCCCACAAAATGATGTAGAAAGTGTAAACAAAAAGGATAGGAAGGGATGAGAAAAATATTGCTTGTGTGAGCGTATAAGAAACAGACAGAGAAGGAAGATAAAGCATGCAATAAAGATTCAGAGCCATTATTACGACTATAATGAATCGCTCTGGAATACATTCAGAATACATTCCAAAAATGCATAACATCCGTGTTGCAGCCTTATCTGGCCTTACCAATGTTCTCTTGGTCACAAACATACACACTCGCACAGCAAAAGTGAGTGTGTAATTATAATAGTCAAACAAATACAATGTGCACACACACACACACAGAGTGTGCATTAATACCAGGCACACATGAATAATGGAACACCTGCATTATCCTCTATAGAAATAAAGCAAAGAGGAATTATTTACACACTCCTACACTTCTTCAGCAAGTCATTTCCACCCACCTATTCCCTTGTCGTTCAAAAGCACAAACAGACAGGACACAACAAGACTGAGAGCTGTTTTTCAATTAGCCACTGTTAATGCTTACAAATGTCTATAGTACTACAGCGCAGAGTTCCCACACATTTCCACCAATGCATTTCCATGGCACTTCCATCCATTAGTGATTTTTAAAAGCATTTTAAAGATTTCTAGCAAATATTCAAGAGCTGACTCCTAGTAAGTTATATATAAAAAACAAACAAACAAAAAAAAAACACTAGCTTGCAAATTAGTTTCAATCATGTAAACTGTAAACAACGTTGAATGATAGAAACAGTTTCAAATTTGACTAAAACATGTATTACAACTACAGCAGTGTATGGCAATAATCATTTGTTGTTATTTTATTTGTGTATCATTCCTGCTTATAGCTTATCAGGAGTATAGCAGTGGGCAATATGAGCTAAAATTCATATCAGTATTTTCCAGGCAAGACAATATCAATTTAGACTTTAGATGCATGAAATTATGCTGCATAAAACATCTGAAAAACAGAAAAATGGACTGAAAGAACATGCAAGTTGACTGTCTGACAGCAGATGGTGCTAATGGAACATTCTCAAGCTGCACAGCGCTTATGAACATGGAGGTAAGAAAAAAAGAAAATACTATCTAAACTTTTCCCTTGGTGAGTGGGAATCTCTTAAATCTCTTTCGCAGGAGGGAAAATATCTGTCCGTCCATGAATATCTAACGCATCCACGGTGGTGGGTGATATAACCACATTCTTCTATCACGGTAGAAGCAATTTTCTACCTCGATAACGATATATATATCACAATATAGCAATTTGCATCTAAATAAAAATTCAAAACAGTAGTACTTCAAGTAACGTCACGTTTCCACCGCTTGGAAAACAGTGCTCTTGCATACCTTGTATATCACGTTTGTTTCATTCGTATCACTTTTCCTATACCCAAACCAATTCCACACCACAGACGATGCACCTTTGTCCTTCACAATCTCCTCGTTGGTTTCGTCACGTGTAAGCGAACTCGCCACGCTGCACCGACGGGTGCGCACACTGGGAAAACAAGAGCTTGCTTGTGCTCGGCAGTACCAGACACTCGCTGAGGTTTGTCCAAGAAGTCGCTAGATTTGTCACTAGTCGCTTTTTTGCAAAAATGTCACCATGGGGGCCTGAAAAGTCACTTAATCTAGCGACAAAGTCGATAAGTTGGCACCACTGCTTCTTCCATTGTCGAACTGAATGTGTAACGTCACGCGATTAAGACGACAGACCAAAATCTCTCAACTTAATCGTGTCTACTGGTATATCGCCCACCCCTAATCCACGGTACAGGGCGAATTTTGACGCTCACGCCGGCGGAGGTGTGAACGCACAGTAACGATTAACTAAGCAAATTGCAATGTTTGAGGTGTTTTATAAGGTTCGATGCATTTCCTCCTTTAGACAAAACTTCGATGACGCCGCTTGCAGATGGGTTTTTGGAGATCAATGATGTTGTGCTTGTCATCAGCCTCAAAAACAAAACACTTCCACACGTGGCTCTTTCCTCCTTTCTTTTCGGCAGATTCAGAGCCGCCTTATCAGTAGCACCGCCGGTCGCCATCTCTCTGTGCTTTTATGAAGACGACGCAACTTTCGGGGTAGCGCAGCAAGAACCGGGTTTACCCGTTGCTCGGTACAACCGGTACTTCAGAAAACCTGGTACCGTAACATTTCACATTTTTTAGTACCGTCTTGGTACCGAAGTACCAGGTCTTTTGACAACACTAATATAAATGTATATCAAGCAGCAAATTGTCAGCAGAATGCAAGTTTGAAATAGCATTTTTTTGTAAAACATAAAAACATCTGTTTCATTCACAAACAGTAAAAAAATATTTCTCTTTACATTCTATATGTGATTGTTGTTTTATGTTGCCTCTAAATGAGCGAGGTCTGACAATGCAGCTCTTTAGAAAGCAGCATTCTTTTTTGTGTTTGTTAAGACTACGAATATAAATAAGGGGAATGTTGCTGACAGGTCTTCCATAATGTTGTTTGTTTCAGCTTCGCTGTGGTTGAAAAGCAACCACCCGGTCTCTTCCACTTTTGTGTTTTTCCATTACTTGTATCATTCAATTTCTGCAGTCCATCCATCTAATCCAAGCATATAAAGAGACGTCTAGGCAAGGGAAAAAAAAAAGCAGGCGGGAGAAGGACAGGCGGGGAAAGAAGACAGGACAGTAAATAGGTGGGGAATCAAGAACGTAGAGCTGGGAAGGAGAGTGAAAGAAAAGAGGCACAAGGGAGGGATGAAAGGGGTTGAAACAGAGGATTATGGGAAGAAAAAGTGGCATGGCACTCTCCATGAAAGAGAACAAAGGACACAGCGCAGCCCATGTGAACACAATTTCTGCACATCCTCACTCACAGCCACCCACCGCCTCTCAGGAAGAAACACTGCTGTCTTTCTCCAGGAATGAAGTGCTCAGCATCTCTCTTGTTTGTTATAATAAAGTTTAATTGAAGCCTTAAGGAAATGAGTGCTGAAACGTTGTTTATTCATTCAGAATGTGATGACGGTGTCATATATACTGTATGCATTTTCAGCATCTATTCCCACAAGACTGCATAGCAGCTGACCCTTAACGTATCCATACCGCTGCCCATACAAATAATGGTTGCACAGTGGAAACACTATCTGAAATTAACAGCACTGAAACATTCTTAAATTCATGTATATTTATATTATAAAACAGTAGCATTCAGAAGTCTGGGGTTGGTAATATTTGAATGTTTTTGCACCAAGCTTGCACACATTTGGTCAAAAATACAGTAAAAATATTACTACAATTTAATGTAATACATTTCTATGATGGCAAAGCTGCATTTTTAGCATCATTTCTACAGTCTTTAGTGTCACATGATCATTCAGAAGTCATTCTAATATGCCGATATGCTTCTCAAGAACACTTCCTGTTATGTTCCTCATCATATAGAAAATAGTTGTGCTGCTACTGATTATTTTTGTGTAAACAGTCTATCAAATGGTATACAGGCCAAATTTTTGGAAATGGATGCATGGATCTGATTTCAAAATTATTTAGGCACATCAACCACGATAAACAAGAAGTTTTCCTGTACAGACGCTTTACATATCTTTCAACAATCTTTCAGTTCAGTGACTCCGTAAACTACTCTGTGTTGTTCCTCAGCTTGTTTGCATAGTGTGTCCACTACATTCACAGGCCAAATTTCCCTGGAGGTCATCGACATACAGCTCAGCCTGAGCATAGCTGGCTAGCGGCCCAGATAAAACACCCTTTTCAAGCGCCAATCACACCGTCCTCATGAATAAGCGGGCTGTAAAACTGGACGTGAATGAGATACCACAGACAAAGCCTTTAAGCTTCGAGGAACAAACGGGGCAGAATCAAGCACTGTTTGCAGCCTGAGGGTAGATGTCTATAGAGGCAAACAAGAGTAAAATACTGGAGCTTGGGACCTTTAAACAAGTCAAGACAGAATATTTTCTTGTGGCAGAAATAGATGACTGGTCCCAGGTCAGGTTTCTAGGAAAAGTATTTTTTTTTTAATTCCTGAAAGACAGGGGTATGCAAGAATGTAAACCAAGCTGCTCCGACATGCTTGCTTACCTTTACACTGTTTGCTCGTCTGAGAGTGAAGAGCCCTACAGGTTTAAAACAACTCTGAGACTTTCAAACCAGTATACTATATCTAGTGTTAAAGACAATGTCAAGTATAGGGGAAACAGACTGAACTCCAATTCCCACACTATAGTATGCGTCCTATTTAGCATGCAATGTTAGAACTAGTGTGTCTCAAAACATAGCATGTTGAGAACAGTGCGTAAAAAAGGCCTGCAACACAAAGTTATACGTAATAAACTATTATACTGTATACTAACCGTGGGCCTATTACACTGTGGCCAAGGATACCCAATTCTACAGAAACAGAAACCAAGATGTTTGAACAATTGGCATGGTTAGTTAGAATTCTCAGGCCAGGTTCACAATGACATCGTGAGATTCCCATAAGCTCAACTTGTCTTCAACAGTCACTGTCACTCGTGTGGCTGAACATTTCTGACTCATGAAAAATGAATGTCTCTGCAAAACACTGTCGGTCTGGATGGCCTTTCAGATTCGTCCCAGTAAAACATCACAATAAACCACCGCCCACTGTCTGAAACTGTTCTTCAACGTTATTTCGTACCATGTGAATGAAACCTCTAGTACAGTATGTCATCCCCAAAGCAATATGAACTTTTGTGCTCGGTAGAAGTATGCAACCTGGGATTCAGCCATATTTTGTGCAACTAAGTGGTGGATGTGCTTTCTGTGGAAGTTGTGAGCCAAACTTTCAGCTATGTGTGGGTCACAGCAGGTGGAGAACAGCTGTGTGGAGCACACTGCCGCCCATCTGCTGAGAGCTGGGAGAGATCTGCACTCGCTGAAGAGTGACACCGTCAACCTTCTAATAAGAAATCTACAATTTTACAGTTTTATGCCCTGTGAGGTACAGAATTACATATTTTCCATGATAAAATGGAGTAATATACCTAAAGGAAAGCTACCGCATTACGTATTAAAAGTGCCATTAAATGTCAATTAAATAATTCTTCAGACATATGCTTATGTAATCTCCAGGTAATTTCCAAGATCTCAGAGAACAAAAAGCCGCAAATAGCTTCAGTGAACAAGATACCAGCATATTTGAGAAGATTCCAGTGTTGGATCAAGGCATGGCTGTGAGGGGCCTAGATGACTGAGGTTTTAAAGGAATGCAAAGGCAAGCCTTCAGAAAGGTCCTCAACGGACCAGTCAACATCACTCAGTTCTGTCCTCGTCTTTTCGACATTGCTTTTGAAAGGGAGTAAGGGGTTCGGGGGCAACCTCGGGGGGCTTTTCCAACACAGTGCGCTCGAGTGAACCTCCCCAACCTCACAGCTGGGACATCATTAACTCAGAGCGGAGCAGGTCATGAGCTTTGGGTGAATAAAGAAACAAAAAAGACAGAGAGATAGATAGGAAGAAAGAAATATGATAAGGGCTCTGCAGTGTTTCATGTTACATGCACTAAGAAATAATACCAGTATAGTATAATAGTAATCATGTGACAGTGAAGACTGGAGTAACGGCTACTGAAAATCCATCTTAGCCATTTCAGTAATAAATTACACTTTAAAATAAATTTAAAAAAGGTTGCTTTAGATTTATCACAATATTACGCTTTTATTTTATTTGATAAAATAAACACAGCCTTGTATGCGCATTAGGGATGTTTCAAAAACATCTCATCGACCCCAAACATTTATACAATATTTGTAGTTATTGAGTTGAGCATACTTTGAAAGCTGTATGGACGTGGACTTAAGTCTGCCTACACTGGACGTGATAAAGTGACCATTGAAAACAATTTGGAATCTGTGTCAGAACGTCATAAATAGAATGCGGCAGCAGTTTCCTGTCGGAGATTTGTTGCCCCGCATCATACCACTAGCGCAAGGATATCGCCAAGTTCTCGCGAGACCAGTGACATTGCATCTTGTGAGATCCCGTGCCACGTCACACTCTATACATATACACACGAACACACACTTCGAAAATAACATCAACTATGAGTCTGTCCATGAGCTGTTTGGGAAATGAAAACGCCATGTAATACATGTAGCTACACTTCAATGCAATAAAATGCTCAATGAAGTAGTAAAAAAATACATATTTTACTTTACAATTAATATTACACAACCATGCAGACTGGAGAAAAAAATCCATGTTATAGGTAATATGCCCAATAGATTATACACAAAATTTCAGATCTCTACTGTGCATACGTTTTTCACACATTCCCTTTTGGCATTGCAGTCTGAGTGACCATGTTCAGACTGAAATATCTCCAGAACTAGTTGTGCCAGGTCCATGGAATTTTCTGGGCTAAGAGTCTTAGTTCCGAACTGCATTCTGGCCCTCTAATTTTCTTTTTTCAGATGTCCATAGAAACCGCAATTATTAATGTATAAGCATCAAACTTGGTAAATGGTTTGATATGTACCATGTGCTTCACATCATTTGATATCAGACAATAGAGTCTTATGGATGATATTATGGTCCAAAAAAAAAAATAATAATAATAAAACCTCATTTACACCAATGTTCAGACTAATATTTCCCATGAATGACATGAAACTTGTTTTTTTGAAAGAGCATGTTGTTATTGATAAAATATTTTTAAAATTAGATGGGGTTTTGCCTTATTTTTCTGTAATGATTTGTCAGATTTCATTGTTCACTTTTGCTATTCAACTTGGTATGGGCATTTCAACAGAATTTATTAATGTTCCACTTATACAAAAAAAAAAAAAAATAAAAAAAAATAATGTATACCACCAACAAGCACTTGAATGTCTTGCTCTGTGTTCGAGACGTCTCTGATGATACCATCCTACCATTGTCGGTTATACACACAAGTAACAGATTGTCCTGGGGCCATATCTGTGATGTGAAGGTCTTGTTCAACTGGGTCAACCTCAAAGTTGACATGGAATCCTGGTGTTCCTGATACTCGACTGACCTCCAAAATTGTGTCATTGACTGGTTTAAAGGAATGGTTATCTCGTGTGCCAGGAACACTAGATGACTTCAAGAATCTGGAATGCAGCATATCTGAATTGGCATTAACAGTTTTTGATCAATGAAGATTAACTTTATTCCAAGAATCTTTTTATCTGCCCAGGTGAACAGGTCATTTGTTGTTAGTATATGTCCATCTACAGTTGCTTGCAAGCTGGCACGAGCTGCTTCCCGCTTTACAGTCCCCCCTTTACCATCACATGGGGATTTCCCATGTGAAGTGACGAAGAAATGCCACTCAGCATTTAAGTTGAAGTCCCTTTTGTGATGCATCAAATTAGAAAAGTTTTTGTAATTCTTATACTGCGAAGCTGCACCATTACTGAAATAATAAACTTTCTCCAGACCAGGAATGACATGTTTCACATGCTTGAGAACTTGACCAAGGAAAGTGTGAACTGCTGCTGTGTCATGTTTGAGGCAGTCACTGATGACACACATGCTCAAGCACTGACAGGCTCTCATTTCTGTAGTAAATGGAAAAAGGGGGCGAATAGTCCACTGTAAATGAACCCAATGGAATGCTTGGGCTGCATCCTGCAAAGTCCAATAAAATGATGCACTCATTTGGCTCAAGCTCATCTTTGAGTTGTTGCAAGTACTGAGTCTGATGTTTTGCTATGAAGTGGTGAGCATTATAGCATTAATTTAGGCATACGAGTTCAAAATAGCTGGTACTATAGTAGTTGTGAATGTCACACAACAATGATTTTTTTTAAAGATTGTTACAGAAAAATGAGGCAAAACCCCATCCCATTTTTTATAGATTTTATCAATAAGAACATGCTCTTTCAAAGAAAACAAAAAGTTTCATGTTCACACCTGGTATCATTCATGGGAAATATTGCTCTAAACATTGGTGTAAATTAGTTTTTCCCCCCATTTTTGGATCTTAATATCTCAACATCCATAAGACTCTATTGTCTGATATCAAAGGATGTGAAAGACATGGTACATATAAGACCATTTACCAAGTTTGATGCTGAAAATTGAGGTTTCTATGGTCATCTGAAAACCCTTAAAGTAATAGTTTCAAAGAAAAGTAGAGGGCCAGTATTCAGGTGTAAATTCAGTAACAATGCTGTGAGTTGTAATTCATGCAGTTCTGGACTAAGACTCCAAGCCCAGAAAAATGTCATGGTCCTGGCACAACTAGTTCTGGAGATATTTCAGTCTGAACATGGTAACTCGGACTGCGATGCCAAAACAAGTATGAAAAAATCAAGTATGCACAGTAAAGATCTGAAATTTTGTATATAATTTATTGGGTATATAACTCATTACATAGATTTTTTTCAGACAAATCTGAGGGGGTCCAGCGGGGACTATTTGATAATTCAACAACTTCTGAGACTTCTAATACTTTACTAACATATCTGACCCAACTACCACAAGCTGACAATTGCCTTTTCTCTCAACTCTCTAAAACATTGTCTTGCTAGTATTTAAAAAAGAATCAGTATATGGACAAGTATGTGCTTTACTGCTTGTTTAAAAAAGGCCAATGAGCTCTTGACTTACTACCATCTCAAACATAAACTAAATATTTCTGTCCTAAACTACCCAAAAACAAACTATAGATCTCTTGTATATCTGATCGTCCTGATTCAGTAGGTCAATGTGGTTTACCACACAGCTTTCGCATCCTTTTTTGGTCTTTTTTTCCCCCTGAAAAAATCTTTGTGGGTTTTATAGAAACCTGGCCCACCCAGAATCAGCTGCAGAAAACACTTAAAAGGGTGCTGACACAAGCAGACCTGCAAGAAAAATAATGGAAGAGATGCATTATATATCAAGACCAGGGTTTTTCTCTCATCTTACAATGAAGTGAAGTGCCATGGTTCACGTCCACCTGAAGTGATAAAACAGAGCCTAAGGAAGACAATAAATAAAAACACCTGACACCAAAGTCATGGCAAGAACTTTTGGCCGAACATTAGAACTGTTGGAAGAAGTGCAAACGTGATGCCCTTAATAGGCTACAACTGGTCATATTGAAAAAAGAAAAATATGGCCTCTGGCTTACATATATTAAATTCTCCCTTATAGGGCTGGGAGATATATATCGTACGATACATTACGTGCATCTCGTCAGTAAAGACGGTTCTTTGATTAGCGGGAATTTTCGGAATTTAGTTTTCCCGCTAATCAAAGAACCGTCTTTACTGATGAGATGTGCATAATATATCATACGATATATATCACCCAGCCCTACTCCCTTAGATTATAAACAGCCTATAGAGCAATTTAAGGTAAGTTCAAGCAGATATAGCTACATTTTAATACAGAATAACAGTCCTTTCTAATAACACTTCCATCATTATATATTTACTGTGTAGTTAAATATAAAGTATAAAAGAGACAAATGTTGCTGAACTGAACTATTGAACTGAAATATAAAAAGGGAACAAGAAATGAATGCAAAAGGAGAATTGTAAAGGATTTTGTACAATATCAGTAGTTGACACTGATGCTTTCTAAGCAAAAATCAAGCAAATGTACCATAAAACATTATTAAAGTGTCTTCAGAAGCCATACGATAACTATATATGAGGAAGAAACCAAAATTTGCTCTTCTTGACGCATCTTTTTACCGAACTGGTCGATTCAGTTCACCAATCACCAGTGATTTGTTCATGAGTCAGCTGACTCAGTGAAGTAGTGTCTAGTCAACAGCTTACTGGAGGAGAAGATATCAGTCAATTACTTGATTATCACACAAAGTTACTGCATGCGTTTAGAACAGTGGTTTTCAAACCTGTCCTACAAGCACCCCTGCCCTGCACATTCTGCATGTCTCCCTTATCAGACACAGCAGAAACAACTCATCAGCTCATTAGCAGAGACTGCAAGACCTAAATTGGGTGTGTCTGACAAGAGAGACATAGAAAATGTGCAGGGCAGGGGAGCTTGTAGGACAGGTTTAAAAAAAAAACAAAACACTGCTTTAGAAGACTAGAACAAAACATATACGTATAATGTATATAATATGAAAGACTTTTTCTCCTTTTTGCATGCGGTACATTGCAATTGCACTGACTGTATGCGTAATTCATGCTCAGGTTTTAAAACTTTCGGTCTGATGAAATTGCACAGGAAATTCCAAATTGAATGGAATGCAGCCTGTAATATTACAGAATACGTTACAGAGTTCTTTCCGTACCATTTCAAATTTGAAAATAGCACATCATTCAACCTGAGGGTCAGGAGTCAGATGACTGAAAATATATATATAAGAACTCTTCGCTCTCATAATTTTTAGCAGTGTTTGCTAAGTCAACCAACAGTATTGCTTACGGTAAGTGATTTCAACTTTAAGTATTAGACACAAGCAATTAACATATCTTGCACAATTTGTGCTACAGACATTAATACCTCAAACCAAGCCGCTCGATAAGGAAACGTATTCAGATGACTATCACATGTGAACTCTTTAGACATGGGCCAGAAAAACACACGCATCAAAACCCTAGCAAACAGCCAAAAGTAAAACTGTAGTTTATTATTCAAAATGTTGACGAATTACTTAAATATCACAATAATTTAACCACAAAAACAGCAAGTAAATATCTGCAGCTGTCTTTAAATAAATTGCTGTGCACACAGCTCTAGATGGTGTGAACCAAACAGATGCATCCTCTGTCAGCGATGGAGAGACGGGAGGAAAAAACAGCTGTTAGCAATTTATCCCCAAAGGAAATAAGTGAATCATGTGGACAGATGACCTTTGACCGATCTAACACACAAACACATATCCACTCAGGCATAACTAGATGATTGGTCCTTTCTGAATCTGAAGTCTACTTGGTTGCTGTCCTCACTTACAGAGCCAGAAGGGATCTGCATCTACGAAATCCCACAAAGAAAGATGTGTTTTATAATATTGGACCATGTTTAAATTTATTCCACAGAAGATGCACAAAAAGCGTCTGCAGATTCCATCTGGGCCTGCTCATTGGGGAACCAAGATATAAGCATAGAGCAGAAGAATTTGCACTTGGGTCAGAGTCAAGAAAGTAGTGGAAGCAAAAAATAAATAAATAATAGTAATATTAGTAGTATTAGTAGTATTAATAATAATAATAAAAAATATATATTAAAAAAAAAAATATATATATATATATATATATATATATTTTTTTT
>JAUMHI010000053.1:14785368-14800978 GCA_032359435.1 Enteromius unitaeniatus | reverse complement strand
AGGAATAAATTACATTTTAAAATATATTCACACAGAAAACTGTTATTTTAAACTGAAATAATATTTCACAATATTACTTTTAATCCAATAAATGCAGCCTTGATGAGCATAAGAAACATCTTTAAAAACCATTAAATATCAGTAGTGTATATATACATATACATACACACACAAACACACACACACACACACATATATATATATATATCAAAATCCAAAAATCCCTTGAGTGCGAGTAAGCTATTTCAACCAGATTGTGTGCTAGCAGTGCTCTTGTGCCTTCATTCATTTACATGCATGAAGTAATTTAATGGAAATCAGAGTAATGCAATGGCAAATGCAAATATATAAGCAGTGGTAAATAATCAGAACATAAAGCATCATCCAGACAGTTAAAGCATCTGAATTAATGTCTCCACTAACAATAATGTCATCTACACACACAATGTCCACATTAGAGTTCAGCTGTATTTCCACATTCTTCAAAAATAATGTTAATGATTATTTTTCTTACCTCTATATATAGCCTTTCCCTTGGCTATGTTATTCAGTCAGGGTGTAGGTCAGCAGGCCTCCTCTAATTGTTCATTTTCTCCTTATTGCCACACTGTCACAGTCTAATTGGTAAATGGGGTCCATGAGTCAGCTGGAAAATTGAAAGTGAAGGGTGTTTACACAACAAGTACAGCCTCAGACTGGCAAGTAGAGAGTAGGTTTTGAGCGTGGCCATCTAAAGCTCTGCTAATGATGGAGCTTGCAGTATACAGATTGTACATAATCAAACTTTAATTTAGTATCACTGATATACTAATATATTTTTGCTAATATTTGATTAGACTTTATTTGTATATTTTTTTGTTTTGTTTCAAAATTTAGTATAAGTTCAACCAAGGGATCCTTTGCAATTAATGGGTGCTTGTCAACTAATTCACATGACTCCAGTCCATCAACTTGTGAAGAAAAAAGCTGTGTGTTGGTAAGAAACAAATCCACCATTAAGGCATTTTTAAATTCAAATCATTGCTTTGCACTCTCTATTCAGGATATTGCTTTTTCCAGTAAAAAAAAATTAAATCGGCATAGGCATAGATTATGCTTTTTACAGGCAAAAATAGTCATAACATTTCTAAACAAATATGTTGGTGGATTTTGATATGAGATGATGGCGGGATGAACCTAAAAGAAAATTTCTAAGTCAATTTTCAAACTATTCACTTAAAGGTACGGTACCACAGATAACCTACACATAAACTTAAGGTCACAGAAAGGGTCAATTAAAACAAAATAAAATATGGCAAGATTGTAAGCAATACTAAATGCATTATGGGTTTAAAATGTTTGTAATTTGTTAGCATATCAGGGGATGCATTTAGTGGCTTTGAATGCCGCCATGTGCTTGCAACGACATGCATTATTCAGCATGCTGGTTATTTCTTGTTCAAACGACTCTGAAATCTGGAACACTCTGTGGGTGCACTTTCTCTCTGTATCTACTGAGAGCAGATAATTTCATGTTTTTCACAAATCACTTTTTTTCCCTGGCCACCGTTAAAATCTAAATGTCAGTCAGCATTAGCGGAGTCATTTATATGGTGTCACACAGGAGCATGCAGTACTGAAGAGATGAACTATTTCTCTTTCTCCTCAAGCCTCCCAAACACTTAGCTTCCATTTTCAAACAAAAGTTTATCTAAACGATTATGAAAAATATCAGGCGAGAGAGAGAGAGAGAGAGAGAGAGAGACAGGAAGAGAGAGCGTTAATGGTGAACCATTATCTCAACATTACAGGAGTGAACAATAATTTTAGAGTTTGAGGTGTATTAACCAAAATATTAAGAGGTAAAAAGTTGCCAAGTACCATAAAATGTCACTGCAGGAGCTTTGGCCTCGTCTCGAGGGATGGAGAACATCAGGCGGACATATTTATAGACACAGAGACGCAGCTGCTCACCCTCGAGGGTAACATCTGTGCAGAGGTTAATATCACCACCAAACCTGTGCAGAATGGACAATTACTCATTCAGGAAAATGTTACAAATAGTTTTATGCCCCTCAATGCAAAGCAGTCTGCAAGTGTAAATAATTTAAATGCAAATTAGCATGACTTTTTTCAGGAATTTAAATGTCATGATTTTTAATGCCATCAAATTAAATCCAAATACTGCATTTGTTGTAAGTGACCTCAAGTTTAAACCTTGGTTGATTTATTTATTTTTTTTCTGCAGAAAAAAAATATATTATACTATATGTACTGTACGTATGTATATATCATGTGACACTGAAAACTGGAGCAATAGCTACTGAAAATTCGACTTTGCCATCACAAGAATACATTTTGTTAAATATATTACAATACAAAACAGTTACTTAAAACTGTAATAATATTTAACAATATTACTGCTTTTTTTCTGGTATTGTTTTTTATCAAAAGAATTAAGCCTTGGTGAACATCTTTCAAAACCATTAAACATCATATTATTATTATTATTATTGCAAAATATACTGTGTGTAAATTAAAATAATAATAAATAAATATTAGATAAAATTAGCTCCTAATCAATTTTGCGTTTACGTCTTTTACCGTTATAAAGTTGCTCACATTTGGAGAAATGGCATAGTTATGGCCTGCATTTTTCTCCTGTTAACATTTTTTTTAAGGAGCCAAAAAGTCAAAAATAAGAAAGGAATCACTGCTGTGAATGTCAGATCCAGTCGAGAACTTGCTGTGTACCGTGACCGCTGTCATTGCTGGCAAGTATTTCACCTATAAAACACTTTTGATTTTTATATCCATTTCCAACCCCTCACTTAAACTTTATACATGTACAGTAAAGACTATAACCTCTGTACCTCTGGATTTCATTTCTTAGGTGGCTGTCTAAGGCTTGATTCCAGCCATGGTTTCAGGGTCAGTGATGGATTTTTTGAGGATAAGAAACAGGGTAAAGGTGAGAATCAATGTCCCCCCTTAGCAGAGAGCATCTGATAATGCTCTTACGGAGAAAGAGAGAAAAAAACATCAGTCCTAGTCATACATTTGTGGACAAAAAAGTAGAGATTCAGAGCTAAATTGAATGAATAACACTTCACATGACCTTTGATTTTCAGTTTTGCAACTAAAGCTTGCACTTAAATAGCCATACAGAGATTTCAAGTTCACAGCGGCACCAAAAAACCCAAAACAAATAAAAAAAAAACATGGAAAGAAAGAAAGAAAAAAAAAGAAAGAAAATGAAATGTTCAAAATAAGTGCACAAATCTCTCTACCACTAAAAATGGCCAGCTGTTTTTGTTTTAAATGAAATTATGTTTTTAAAACATTTTAGAGAAGAATGGCAAAGTGAACGCCACATTCAGTACATGGTGTTTCCGCTTGGGTGCTGAAGGGTTTTGCTCAGCAAGAACAAAAATTAAAAGGAACTCCCTCCTGTACAAGTGTTTGAGTTTTCCGTCAGTGAATGTTATCGTTGCTCTGCCTTCTGGAAGTTCACTTTGACAGAGATTAACAGTGTGTGATGAAAGCTTGTTGCCAAAGGAGATTGAGCAATTCCTGCCAAGTAAGAGCATTAAACATCATTTGCTAGTCATAAATAAATTTCTGTTTAGTAAGTTTCTTGACAACTTATCATAGCAAGCACACTTTGCACCTAATCTTATTTAAAGGTGACAACACAACATGGCTTGTTTAGACAGATGGTAAATTAATATTTTGCTACTACGCGTTTAATGTTCCAAAACAAACCAAAAGCTAAGAAAAAGTGAGAGAAATCCATTTTCAACTTAGCACCAATTATTCATGGAAATACATATGATCTAATTTTTTAAAGGTTTCTATTGATTTATATGATCTTGTTTTTTCATTCGATTTTCCATATGTCACTTTTTGGAAAGTAATAAGCAGGTGCACAAAACTCTATACCACTCTTAAAAAGAGGTGCTTCAAATGGTTCTTCAGAGCGATGCCATAGAATAACTATTTTTGGTTCTACAATGAACCATTCTGCCAAAGGTTCTTTAAAGAATCGTATCTTTGTATAATCTGAAGAACCTTCTTTTGGCTTCAGGAACCTTTTGTGAAACAGAAAGGTTCTTCAAATGTTAAAGGTTCTTTATGGAACCATTTAGACATTTAGAAAAGTTTCTTCTATGGCATCACTGTATAGGGAATAAATCAACTTTTTTTTTTTTTTCTCAGGGTGGAAAATGATAAGGCTTTTAATTCTTCACATACAGGATTCAGCTTGTGAATTAAGGAAAAAAGTGTCTACCATTCTATTTACATGTTATGATAGAAAAAGGAAACAAACTGGAAAGACAGATTGCTGGGTTACTGAGATACGTCAACCAGTAACCAAAGGATAAAAATGATCAGATTATGATCGTTAATAGATAATTGCTTCAGCTGTTTCCAAAAAATGTGAACATATATGGCTGTATAGCAGCTGTATGGTTTCGAAGCTTTCAAAACCCCCTGATTTGACTGGTGGGTATTTCTCTCTACATTTCTATGAAGTGATTTATTGATGTTCCCTTATTCCCATTGTTGTTCACACAACACACGTATTTTCTTCAAACTGAAATCTCACTTTCCTATGGGTTATGAAAGATTCATATTTTGGTTATGGGAGTCCCTAAACAGCAGGTTGACATGCATGCAAGGTCAAAAAATACTTAAATGTTCTTATAATATGTTTTTATTCTTACCTTAGCTATTTGTTCAATGACTCCCAAATGATTCATTCAACGATTCTTTTTTCCAAAGCCTTCTGGCGATTGATCAATTTCATTTAAAGTGCCCCTATTATGCCTTTTCAAATATGATCTTTCATGTTTTCATGTTCGTGTTCGCCTCATTTTACTGATGACTGCTTTTCCAATATTGGAGCGATATTCACCAAACGCTTGGTCTTAAAAGATGGATCAAAGCCCAATTTACATGGACCGGCTTGCTCCTCTGAACTTAATGTTCTTAACTTTATGTTGTGTAACAACACTGCACGTGTCTTGGCAACCGGCTGACTTATGTTTCTGTAGTTCTGTTGTTCAGCTGTGGGCCTAATGCAGTGTTATGCATTACACAACACTGAAGTTCACAACGTAGAGGTGTGCCTGATTCGCTTACAAAAGCAAATTGCGAGCACTTTCCACTGTAGTCCTTGCTATTACAGTAGTTGACAAATTCTCTCAGAAAGCACCTCTAGTAATGTCAGAACTAAAGTGTTTTTTGTCCTTGCATACAAACCTGTTTTAAGAGACTCATAAAGCAGTATTAGCAATCTTTAAACTGGCTTAATAGGGGCACTTTAAAGCAGTGTTGAAAGTTTTTAAGGCTTCAAAAGCGACATTTAGTGGCAAAGAATAAATTAGCATTTTCATTCAGACAAATGCAAAAAGAAAACTAGTGGGCGGGCAATATGCTAATATTTCATTTGACATGAATCCACTCGTTTTAAAAATGACTCGTTTGAATAATCCAGAGTCCACACTTTTTTTCGAAAGACTATAACTTTATACACGGTGTACTCAGATTTAAAACGTTGCAGGATGTTTTCATTCGCTGTGTTACACACAGCATGAAAGGTCATTTTCAAATATCCATAATAGGGGCACACTAAGATAACAGAATACACCCTATTGAGCCCACTTTTGGGAAGATTTAATCACTTTAGAATGTTTTTGCCATCATTTTCGTATCTGAGAAAATTTCATCCACACTCGCTTTCATTTTACAAGAAAGAGCACCAAGAAAAATATGTGTTCTATGAGGAAAAAAAGGGGGCAAAGAGTTTTGAAACAAAATGAAAATGATTAAAATAACTTATTGTATTATTTTTTTCACTATTTCACTAATAGACGTCCGTGGACTGCGTTCAAACCCTGCGCTGGCAACCACGCTGGTGCTTTCAAAGTGTCCACAGGCAGAGGTACTGTGACTAACACTCATAAACAGTGACTAATTAATTAGGTTTGTGTAATTTCTGTACTGTTATGGCATAATTACATAAGCTGGAGGGTGGGAGGATGGTGTTCAGAAGCCTCTGAAGGTTAAAAACAGGACTATGGAGGAAGTTCATATCTCAGCGGGCCAATGAAATTCCGTGGGGCACGAGAGCACCCGTCCCGACAGCAAGAACGACCCAATCGGCAGGACATCTGAGATGCCACTGGGAGCTAGAGGAGCACAGCAGTCATTCTAAGCCAATCAGCGGCAGAGATAAGAGAGGAATTAACAGTCAATTTGCGAGAAAATTAATCCACTTTTCCAGTGAATGACACCCCGTGCCGTTACATTGTGCGAGTTTAGAGGTCATTCCTATCTCAGATCCCCAGGCACGGACAGGTCAGGAAGGGAGAAAAAAACGATTTTGGCTTTCCGCTTCTGAGCCAGATCACACTGAGGTCTATAGAAAAGACTTGCTTTTGTGCGTTTGACGAAGTTTGCTACCGAACGCCGTGTGTCCTCTCCACATGCTCATTTTCAGGGCTTTTGTGTCGCATGGCAAGCTTACATTTGCAATGGCCTTCTGACGTAGAGGCGGCCGGCCTAGGTTCACCTTTATTTAACAGCCACAGCTGAGGCCTGAACAACCTCAACAATGAGACCCCATGGTAATTGGTGGCTTACTGTTTGATTCTGAGCAATTAAAATCGGATCATTATAGCGCTGCCATTTTAGAGCTTTGTTGTCAGACTAATTTAAAAGAGGTGACATTTGAAAGGCCTCGCTCGCCTGCCACAACATTTTTTTCAGTAATTACTCATATTAATGAAAAATGCTGATTGCCTTTGGATGTTAGAATAACAATAACTGTATGAAAGAGAGAGAAAGAGAGAGAGAGAAAGTGGAAAAGAAACAGTTGCTTTAGTCTGAGGTGATTTTTCTTTCAACCAATGGCCACTTGAGCCAAAATAAGTGTGGAAAGGTCGAAAAAAGGTCTCAAACCTCAATTTTGCTTTAATGCAGTCAGTTAAGTAAACATTTAGCTCCTTAAAGGAATCTTAGATCTTAAAGGAATAGTTCACCAAAAAAGGAAAATTCTGTTCTGAATGTCTGTAACCAGGCTGTTTTGGGTCACCTTTGACTTCCATAGCCTATTTGTTTTCCTACAATGGAAATCAATGTCGACCCAAAACAGCCTGGTTGCAAAGCTTCTTCAAAATATTTTCCTTGGTGTTTGGCAAAACAAATAAAGTCATACAGGTTTGGAACTACTTGAGGGTGAGTTAAATGATGAAGATTCATTGTCATTTAATATGACTATACAACAATAGCATTATTATTATTATTATTTTATTTAAATAAATAAAATAAGTAAAAAAATATAGCTATTGTAGTAATATATTGTGTACTGTAGAAATAAATTAATACATTAATTTATTGCTTAAATTGTTTAAATAATAAAATGAAACCAATAAATAAATAAATATATTACTATTACACAAATACAGTCACTGTTTTTATACTATACTACTAACAAATACATTTAGTACAGCTACATCATTAATATCTATGGATCTCTTAATTGCTTTGCTGTCAAACTGGATAAAATAGGGACAACGTGCATTTTACTGCAGCCAAGAACAAAATAAATTATTTGTTGTCACACAGTTGTAACATTTCTTGGTCAGTTAAATAGCCACCTGTGTTTTTAGCAATTTGTCAGTTTGCTTTGTAGGACATGTCACGTTGGTGTTTTTCTAAACCTTTGTTGTTACACCACTCCAAAAACAGCTGCAGTTCCAGACACTATGAGCAGGGATGGGATTTTTCTGTATTTATATGGATTCCCGTATTTTCCGACCTGAAGTATGACCTGAAACCACCTAAATCTCTGTGTGATCCTTGAAAAAAATCTGTTGCCAACAAAAAAGGAGCTGGCCAAAATGAACATTTTCCATAACGGAAACTTTGGACTAAAAAAAGGAGAACTTGAGTCCCATCAAAAACACATCAGCATGATAAAAGGGTCAAAACAATCTTTCAAGATGGGAAAAGATGAAAAGTATAAATGGCTTTCTGACTGCATTGGTACACAGAAATCATCTCAGATCTGTTTGAGCGCTGTGAAGTAGGATACTTTATGATGTTGCTTGCAAGTCATCTTTAAAATCCGAAAGGAAAATCAAACCATTACTGTCACAATTACGATTTCAAATGCCATTTCATACACCTTTCTAGTTCATAAAATGATGCGCTTTTTTTTTTTTTTTTTTTTTAAGTAAGCCTTTTGCCAATGAGTTTTCCCAGTTTGACCCTTTAAATGGGTTAGCAGCATGATTTCTCTTTTCATTTGAATGTTTCTGTATTTAGAATTTGATGAATTGTGCAATTAAAGAACTGCCATTGTAATTCACTGGAGCGTATATAGAGGGTGTAATTAAAACAAGCTGCCTCGGGCATCACAAATTCATCTCACCTGCAGAAAAAAAGATGACAGAATGAAGCTTATGAGCTCATCACAGCTACTTCGGTCATGACAGAGCGCGATCGATATTTGAGAGGAGCATGGCAGAGACATCTGAAAGCGATATTCCCAAAACCCTCACCATATTAAACGAACAACAAAACAGCCACAACATCCTTATAATTGTGGAGGAAGACTATTACAGTAGCAGCTGTTCAGATCGATCGACTGGCCTTGTGTTTATAATGGATGAGCGAGTCAGGAGCCGTTTGACAGATAAGCCCGACAGGTGCTGATGGTTTAATTTAACATGGAGGAATAGCGCTATCAAATAGATTTTGTTGCATGGCATGATGGGATTTCTGGTCTTTTGACCCCCTCAGTGATCTTTCCAGGGCTCTTTGCGCTGACTAGAGGTGTTTGAAGAAGGTAAATAGCAGGGATTGACCTCTTGTCCCACCATCTCCTAACGAGGAATGGTTTCTGTAATGCTGAAGATAATATAATGATTTTTAGCACATAGATCAAAAGAGGAGATACTTGAAGTGTGCAGACACCGCCGGAGGATGGCTGCTAGTGGCTCTATCTGACTGACTCATTCACTCATGCGCTGACTGTGTCTAGTGGATGGCACAAACATTGGGGTATGAGTTACATCCAGATTTCTTTCTCAGCTAAGATCTAAACAGATGCATAAAGTCTGTACAGTTATTCACATAAAAGCAGGTAATATCATAGTTTTTTTTATATTTCTTTTTTAATTATTATTATTGTTAATTATTATATACTTTTATTATTATTATAAATAAATAAAGTTTATATTATATTAAAGACAAATAAAATAAAATACAAATAAAAAACTAAGATAATGAGGGATAAATGAATTAATGAAGGCCTAAAGGCTAAATGTAACATTGTAATTATATCATTACTGGAATTTAAAATTGTAAGCTTTTTTTTCTTTTTTTTTTCTTTTAATTGTTATTATTATTTCCCCCCATGAATGAATGAATGAATAACTAAATGGGTGTGAGGTATATTTAATATTATATTGAAAACAATAAAATAAAATAAAATAAAATAAAATAAAATAAATAAATAAATAAATAAATAAAACAAAGACAATGAGGAATAAATAAATAAATGAATAAATAAAGGCCCAATTGGTAGGCCTAAATGGAAAATTGTTATCATTACTAACGACAATAAAATAAAATAATGTGCTTTTTAATTTATTGGTTGGCCAAAATAAGACGTTATTGTTGTTTATTTTTATTTTTTATTTATTTATTTTTTTTACATTACTTAAGATAAGAATGTAAACAAATAAAAATATATAAAAATCAAACAATCATGAATGCATGAATTATACTTTTTTAATTAAAAAGAAACTGTAGAAGGCAAGATTAGCAGTTAAAATAAACAAACTATACATTGGCTGTGCATTATCAGAGTGCTTTACTACTATAAAAGTGTTCGCTATGGGGAATTAAACTGGTTTAGAGTTCAGACAACACCACAAAATGTCTCACAGTTCACAGTCATGCGGTAAATCTGTTTGCAGTTGGCAGTCTCACACCACCATGACTTTTTGTGAACCAATAACTTGACTCTGAAGTCCTGTTAAAATGAGAAAACAAGACCTCTACCAGTTTTGGCCCTCCGGAAAATATCCAATATCAAAGTTACACTCCTTCACCCACAGAATGTCCTTTAACCCTGCACAAAAGTTTTCTTTCACATGCAGCCTATCTGGCTGCACAAGCAGTCTTTCTTTTTTGAATTGTGGCGTTTTATTGCACCAGGCCTTTACAGAAAGACCTGTAAGTCTCGCGCTGGAGTTGTGTGATGATGAATGCTATGAGTATATCATGGTAATAAGGTTTTATATGTGATGCATATAGCCTTGCACCTGGTCGAACAAACAGAAGAAAAAAAGTGTAAGTTTAGATATGTGTAAGTCATCTTTCTGCTTTATACCCAACAGCACCCTCAGATCCATGCCTCAACAATGCATAATGAGCGGCGCTAAGGTGATCATCTGCAGAAGACATGTCACACTTCCTCTCCTCACCTGTCACAACTCAAAACAGGGCTAGGTGTGTGAATGCATCTTTGTGAGAGAGGAAGTGTTGGTGAGAGCATGAACATGCTTGAGCGGGAATGAAACTCATTTGTGATTTTTTCATCTCAAATGAAATATTGACTGAAATAGTGAACGTAGTATAGTTTTGATGGATAATGCATGCCTATGTGAAGAAAATCTGGTGCACTTTTGGAAATGAAAGACAACGAGGACTGGAGCTGCTATGATTATGATCATGATCATAAAAGTCCTCTAAAGTTATACAGATATATTATATAAGTCGTTAATGACTGTACTAATCTGTTCTTACTCTCCTTGGTGATTTCATGAGTAAAATAGCGGTCTAATTTATAAATGAATCGTTCTTTTGAATGTGATAAATAAATTAGTCGAATCGATCCATTCACTGATCCAGTTTTTGAGTTCAGTTCACTCAAAGTGTGTGAAATAGCTGGCTACAATTTTAAGTTATATTAAATATTGACCATCATGTAATTTCAAGGCAGTAGACACTGTATGACCAAATGAGGAAAGGAAAGGATGTGACATGTGGAGAGGTATGGTTTACCATACTAGGAATTTGTGCTCTGTGTTTAGTACATACACACAGCAGTGGGAAGTGAACAACCACGCACACACTCACACACCGTGAACACACACCCGGAGCAGTGTTTATCTGTCTGCAGTAATATAATATACTGTATCTTTGCATGACAAACAGGTCAACATTTAAGCAATTAGCTACTGAAAATGTGGAAAAATTCCAACTCCTTGGTGAGTTCATAAGACATAAGCGTCTGATTCATAAATTAATAATTGTTTTACTTTTTGGTGCATTCAGTCTACAAAATCAGTTCTGACTGATCCTGTCACCGGAAATGCACTGGAAGTTAAGATTATCATCAATGGGCAATTAATTCTGGTTTGTTTGTCATCAACCATAAGACTTTTTATAATGCACAAGGCTTGAAAGCTTTAATCCTCTTCACTGTAACTGCATAGAGAAAATGTCACACAGTTTCCTAATTTTACGAGGAGGAGAAGATGATGACAGAATTTCAAAAGAATCTAAAATCCCAAGTTCGTCACAAGTTTCTCTCCGTCCAAATTTCTGTTCAGTTTCATAACATCAGAACTCTGCAAAGGTTGAAAAGTTTCAAAGGCAACGGGCAATACAACACACAACAACATATATACGTTGTGCACCCAAAAATTTCATCTTACATCTTTCTTATTCAAATCAGTTTGACTTTCATTTTCATGCCCACAAAGAACATTCTCTGTTTTCTATGACTTCACAAACATTCAATGCCACGCAGTCATGAGTCCTGCATGCCATGCCTGGCACTCATAAATCACTTCAATTCAATCTCTGGGGAGATTGCCCCAGAGATGTTGAGTCGTTTCCTGTGTTGGCATGACAGAGGAGAGTGAGGGCTGAATCACGAGTTGAGATTTGATTTATTAGCACTGGACTGGAATAGGGAGGGGCCACGAGACCCTCAGAGGAGTTGCAATTTAGATTGGCCGCAGCAGATGGACGGTCAGCAATCAGACAGCTGCTGTAATCAATTCAGCCTGGAGTCAGACATGAATCAGAGGTCTACCGGTGCCCGATTGTGTCCGGTCTGAGTTTGTTTATAACGCACACATTTACGCTATGCTTAAAGTGGTCTGCTGTTTGATGCTCGGGCAGATGCTGTCACAATCGGTGCGGTACGTCTCAAAGTCATCTTTCTTGTGAATTACAGAATATTACTGTCAAAAAGAATAGTCGCATGCATTATTTTGACTCTGCTCTTTTTGTTTTTTTCTGTGTGCGTGATATGAGTTGCGCAGAATATGCCACAAATGAGACATTGTCCACTCTTTTGAGGTTTTAGGAATTAATGTATCTCAAAATTATTTACTCTTTATTATTTAAATTATTTAATATTTACTCACCCTTATGTTGATGCAAGCTCATATGACTTTCTGTCTTCTTCTTGATGTTGTTTTTCTTCAAATGAATTGGTGCCGCATGTGCAAATGCAAAGAGCAAACACAAACAATATGCAGGGTCCAGGAATTGAGAAAATTCACCAGCTATAAAAACGCCTTATGCATTATTTTGTTATGTAGAAAGAGCTTTGCCATGTGTACCATCTTGATGAAACACAACTTTCCACAAAAGCAGTAGAACCCACTGAGAATTTGTTATCATTTCATTTTGGAAGTTTACAAGCAAGAATTAGCTTTCCAAAAACTCACTTTCTTTCACTTATCCAAAATAATCGTTACTCTTTGGCATACCCAGTGTCCAAAATGGGCACTTGCCAAGTGACAAATGCTTCAGTATCAATATTAGTTTGATGGTATTAATTGTTGATTAAAACAAAATTAAAACTAATCGAAAAAAGCTTTTATTAATCGAATTAAGAAATGAATAAAATGCTTAAAAGTAGTAAACATTTGGAAATAAAATGCATGCTAAAATGACTAAAACAAAAATAACTAAAAATATGTAATGATAAACACATAACATTAATAACTAAAATTAAAAATAAAATAAAATGTAAAAAAATAAAAGATAATTAAAAATGTTGCAAAAGTACAAAACAAAACTTTCTGCAGGATCGAGTAACCTGATGAAACAAGGCTGGATTTGAACCTAGATTTTAGTTACCAGATCAGATGGTTTAAAGAAACACACTTTTTTTATTGTATTACAGTATTTAATTCTATTAGATATTCAAAGAAGGGACAAATAATCAATCATCCAGTGTCTTTGGTGTAGTTTAAAGAAATTCCTTCTAAACTCTGCATCTAACTGCTCTCACTTACCCACTTGCTTTCTTGGCCATCACAGTGTCCAAGAAATCCTGTTTCAGAAAGTTCAGAAACCCTTTTATCATTCTGTCTGTGATGTTGCCAGCATCCCACTGCATCTTAACATCGCCTCCCCAGACAGTCTGAGGTTTCATTTTTATTAAAACTGATAAATGTTGAGAGAAAGAAAGAGAGAAAGAGAGACAGAATCAGGGTCAGTGGTGATTTTGTCCACCTTTGGATTGACTCTTAGTGCAGAAAACTAAATCTGGGGCAGCGCTGCTGCTTGAGGGTGAAAAATTAAACATGCATACAAAACCCAGACAAAGCCATTACTCTGGTAAATTGATCTGAATACTCTTGTGGAATTGCTTGCTGTGGCAAAAAGCACTCAGGTGATTGGCTTCTGGGCCGGCAGTGACTCAGAAGTGAGTATTCAATCCATTGAGGGAGGTTTCATCAATTCTGGAACTGTGACACTTTGCAAAGTCAATTGGTTTGAATTTAATCACTCAGTGACTGGATTATTCTTGCTATAGATGATATTTGGGTTCTCTGGATTTGCAGATTTTACATAAACGTACCTGTCTGTGTGTTTGAAGAAGGAGGTGTGTTTCCGATAAGACCAGTTTCCTTTAATTACAGCTGCTGAATAACATTATCGAAGTCCACACTCACAGACCTGTTGAAAGAGAGAAACGTTAATTGAAATGTTAATTTAAAACAAGTTTCAGTTTGCACAGTTAGCACGTCTCAATCCACAGACTTGTCTAAATCCCCAAGAAGGGTAGGTTTAGGGGTGGGGTTAGTTGTAGGTCATTTGTACAAAAGTCCTATGAATTGGCAACTCCTAAAATATGTACAATTCCGGTCGTACAAATTTGTACAAATTCGCCACCTCATAAAAATATTTACGAATTACCGTAAGACTGGGCTGGTATGATCAAATAAATGTTGCTTTGACAAGACATTTTCCAAAAACATAAAGATGCAGAAGCTCCATCCCAACAAATTCAATTTTCTTGCATTACTTTTTCTATAAGCAATCGATCTCCAACCCATATTTCCCCTGAATAAATATGCCAGTGAAAAGGAATAATGGAGTAAAGTCTACCAAAAGCATTTCAAATATGAATAATGTAAGAGTGGAATGAATATGAATATGAAAATATAGGATGTAAAGAAAACAGGTAAACGGGTAAAAGAGAGCAGATGGCTTGAGTGAACACCAATTGAAGAATGTGTTGGGTGACAATATTTTGTTGATCATATTCTGTGCATGCCCATACAAAAACCAGTTACTCCAGCTATGTGTCTGAGGATGGTGAATAATGATTTCTGAAGAGAAAATAGATGAGTGAGAAAAAAAAAAAAGATGTGCCACAGTCCGTCTCTTTCCCTCTGGCCCACCCCAGTGCTAATGATAGTGTAGACTGGAGAGATGCTGATTCACAAGAGGTTCTATTAACACCTCTGCCTGAAGCTGAGCGAACTTTTCCAGTGCCCTGGGGAGAAATAAAAAAGAGAGACTTCAGTGGGCCGCTCCCTGTAGAGACGCAAGTCTGTGCTTAAAAAGCAAATACAGATAGATTTTCATGAATACAGTCTACCTCTTAAAAGCTCTAGAGACACGTCAGAGTCTTCGTTAAATCCCTGTGTGATAGTGTGCAGATGAATACTATACACAAGTGTGACTTGGGACTTAAAAAATCTGTTTACTTCAAAGTCTTAATGGAACAAGCTGGTTTCAGGCATGACATTTCAATTTGTGTTCCTGTAGCTCAACTGGTACGACACTAGCAGTGTCCTGGCAATGTATTAAATTTCCAAGGAACAATTGTACTGAACATGTCTTAAATACTTTGGATAAAAGTGTAAATGCACACCACGTCTTGACCAAGATTCCAAGCAATTTTAGTTTGCTTTAACTTGCTTCCTATTCTAGGTGTGTAATAAACCTATAACTATTTCTGACTCTTTGACTAGTAGCTTTTATAGGTTTCTTTGAATACATGCATGAAGGTGAAGGTTTGCACATGACGAATATGCAAAAGCAGAGTTTTTTGAAACAGGCATAAAATATAGCCAATCAAACTTCTTGTACTGACAAATTGTAGAAAATTGTTTGACCATTAAATATAAATGGAGGAAACGTGTGGTGTTTGCCTCCTAATCCAGCTCTCTATTAAGCTGTCTTGGTCTCATGGCATGAACGTTGTAACGCCGTTGGCATTCTGGACTTGTGTGTTTTGTCTGTCCTTGTCTCCCCTGTCTTTCGTGACTTTTTGGTTTAGTCCTGTCTCGTCTTG
>JAUMHI010000053.1:14764992-14780322 GCA_032359435.1 Enteromius unitaeniatus | reverse complement strand
ATCTGGCTCCGTGTTCGCTCGCTCCTTTGTCCCGCTGAGAGGCGCAACGGCACGCCTCGCAGAACCATCGCGTGACAAACGTACCTTAGAGCACTTGTTAGCGGGACATAAAAAAATATGTACCAACAAGTACATATTACTGCAGTTTTCAAAAGAAATTGAAAACTAGAGGCAGTAAAACTAGAACCTTTTTTCCCTTTTCACACAAATTTACAGAGTTTTGATTAATAAAGCTTACATTTCGCAGTTACAAAAACAACATTAATATGCTGGGATATTTGATTTCTGAAGCTTTTAAACATTAGCATCACACATACTGTATACAGCTTCATATCTATGGGTTTTTATAGATGGTAGGTTTGTTCAGTAGCTCACAGTACAGAGATATACTTGAGACATGAGGAGCTTTGGTTAGAATCCTGTGTTCCTACGGTTTGACAAAACTGTTTAAATCTGTCTAAAAGGACGTTAAAAGGACACAGTTGCACCAGCAAATGTGTTTTTATATTAGTATTGCATTTGTTAACACTGTCGGATATAGGATTAGGGTTGGATTTGGTGCAGGGCATATTTCCAACATGACAGAGCATTAAGTTTTAGCCACTGAACCACCACAATAGCTATACCTATATTAACATAACATAAATATGGCAGGGTTCACATATTGAACCACTCAGTGGACATTTCTCTTTGAATCTCTGGGTTGAATGTAAAAAACGTTGTTGCACAAAAAGTGCACAGAGGTACTGTCATGTTCCGTGTCTGTTATGTCTGTCTGTGTTTGAGTCATGTTGGTATGTTCCGTTTTCCCCCCTGTCCTTGTGTTGTATTGGTTTAGTCTATGTCCTTATTTGGTAGTTCCTGTCTTGATTACTTCATTCATCACACCTGTGTTTCCCCAGCTGTTCCCACCCCCGTCATTAAGTTTCCCCTATTTTAAGCCTTTGTATTTCAGTTACTGGATGTCCAATGTTGAAGTTACGTGTACTGTGTTCACTCATGTCTGTCGTGCGTTTGCTGCCCCATCAGCTTTTGTTTTCATGTTCCGTGTTTCCATAAATGTTTAACTCAGCTCCGCGTCCTCTGATCCTTGCTCCGCTGAGAAGCACAGCCACACGCAACACTCAGCGAACCGCTCACGTTACAGGTACATATTTTTATGAGAACAGGTTAAATAAGCCTGGCATTGTATATTATAAATAATGTTAGCTCTTTGTTGAATTGCTTTTGTTCCTCTTTGGTAAGCTTCAAGCATAGTTAAATGGATAAATGTAAAAGCAAACCTTTGTTCATGATGATTGTGAAAAAGTCAAGAGATGCTACACAATCAATCACAGAAAACATCAAGTCTCGCATTTGGAACACACAGCAGAGCTAAGAAGGGACATATTTGGTTCCAGAATTACAATAAAAAATTACGATTGAAGAGTGTAACACAAATTCCCTAAAATGTTAACATAATAACATATATTATTTAGTAAAAAAAATAAAAAAACAACAAAAATCATATGATAGCATTACTTTGAGGTATTCACATAATATACAGTTCTAAACTTCCACAATCTCTTCATATCTAATGAGTCCAGTCAGTTTAAGTGGGTGGGGCTGCCAGGTTATTGACATAATGAAGTCATATTTGTTGTCCTGTGAAGCCTTGCAATCGAGCGTAGATCTTAAAATTTCTTAGTAAACTTTCACAAATTGTAGTGGCTACATATATTTAACCGTGTTCCAGCAGTCTCATGGAGGTGGTTAATAATGCCCCTAGGAAAAGCCTCTCAAGGGCAGTGTTGAGATCCATAAAGGTAAGTATCATCTCTGGTTTTCAGAGTTATGCCAGGACCCTCTCATTCACTGGTGCCAATTACCAAGGCCACTCTCAAGCTTGCCTGAGGGCGACCTTCTCACTCTGTGCTTAGCTTTGGCTTCTGTTACTCTTGTGGCTGTGAACCCAAACACAAGATGTCGTAGGAGTGAGAAAGCTTGTTAGGTTTTTCTTTTGATGTTCCATAACTCTGATATTGCAGAATATAACAGAGGAACAAAATAGTGACATGCCATCAAATGCTGTAACATCAAGATGACAGACGACTGTTGTCATGGTTTCCAGAATAGGACATGAGAAAAACATGAGAAAATTTGTACTCTTTTGATTGCAAGTCTGTCAAGATGTCGTCCTTGGAGGGTTAACCTGTAATGGACGTATTGGATAAATAAGGTAAGAAAAACGCAACAAAGATGACACTTGAGAAAGGTTGGACATCATAAAGATTCCAGTTCCTCAATAGTTCCATTAAAAATTCTCTTTGTACTTGTTAAATTATAATTTGCAAATATTTGTGAAATGCAATTTCAATTCTCCAGTATATTGCCAGTATATAAGATCAATCAATAAATCAAACCAGTCTCTTATGCTCACCAATGGTGCATTTATTTAATAAAATAGAGAAATAATATTATAAAGTCATGTTGCAATATATAAAATATAGCAATATTAATACATTTTAAAAGATGTGTTTTGTATTCTAATATATTTTAAAATGTAATTTCTTTATATATGTATATTTTAAACATTATGCCTTTTTAAATGTATGCAATGTGATGCATTCTTAACTTAATACTTAATAATTTAATGTTTCATCTTTAATCGCATGTTAATGTAATTCGTGGACATTGAGAATGGTTTGATTAATAAATAAAACAGTAATGTAACTTCATGTGTCTTATGTTTTTGATTCATTAAAAAGAGAAGCACCAAAATGGCTCATCAAAGTTATTTGTTCAGGCTTAAAAAAAAAAAAAAGGTAGGACAAAATAACTACAGGTTTGAACAAACAAAGTTTTTGGTAAAAAAAAAAAAGACTTACAAAGACAGCAGAGAGGAGCACAGACTTGCAACAATTGATACAAATGATATGTTATTTTAGATCAATGCACTTATCCAGATCCCAGTCTCTAAGCATTATATTTGTGCATATTGGATTTCTGAAGATGATTTGATCAATCATGCCCATTGTCTATTGCGTATTCAAGCATACCATGCTCATGGTGGACTAAACTACATCCAAGCCCAGTTATCCGGTCATTTCTAATGGGTAGCAGGTTACACAATGAAGCACCACAAATTACTTGCCATCACCGAGCTGAAAAGCCATCAACCATACTGAATAATCCCGCCTCCCCCCGAGTGTCCCTCATCCCGCTGCAGATATTGATCTCTGGCTGTAGCCCAAAGCAGGGCAGATTTACTGTCAGATTTCCAGCTTCATCTCTGTGAACATGCTGAGCTTTAAATTTGAATTGTGTGCCTAAGGTTATTTCCCACCTGGACAAGCGTGTAGTCATTCCGGTTGCCCTTGATGCAATGGCACGCTGTTTATTTCATCCGAACGTTCTGGCCAAATTACAGCATGGCTCCCCAAATGCTTGAAATTTCGCTGATCTCTGAGTTGGGAGTTAACATTAGAGTGGCTGTCGGAGGCTTTTATGAGCACGCACTTACAATAGACCAACTAGGTCATCTGTTTGCACCCCAATGGGTTCGTTTTAAGTCATCCCTAACATTTGTGAATAGGCCAGCATATACGCTCCCATAGGGAACACATTTCCTGTCAGGTTTGAATTACAATGGCTTTTTAAAAGTTGCAGCTTGTGAAAAGTTACACGCATTGTTGTTAGCTTCTATTAATGCAGCAGTTGCCAGTCTGTCTATCAAGTAAATATACAGCACTGGCAGAATTCCCCATTCAGCAAGTGAAAATTACCAGCTTCTATTTATTGTAAATTCAATCTGTAATCTGTTGAGACTGTAGAAACTATTGACACCAACATAAATATTGATACAAACATAATTCATGCCACAGTACTTACAGTTTTCAGTGTATTTTAGCAATTCCAGCAGTTGTATTTACAGTGGCTTCAAGACTGTAAGGAGCTTCTGGGTTTCCTTGTGGCACTTTACAGTGCGTTTCATGTTTGAAACACCAGCAGGCCTGGCCCGCATCCATCTCAATGTGGTGTCAATGTTCATTAAACTGTGACCAGCAGAGCGAGACACCTGGACTGATTCATACAAAGGGCGTCTGTGTGTTGAATGTGCGCATCATGTGCATGTCTGTCTATGAACGTGTGTTTGATTGCATGGATGTGCGCTGTGTAACAGTGAATTTGCTACCTAAATAGATTCTTGACTAACCAGAACTCAAGTGTTTGTTTGACAGCTTCATAGATTACACCCAGGCAAGAGGTACATGTTACCAGAGATGTATAGTAATGAAGTAGAACTACTTCACTACTGTAATTAAGTACTAAAAGGCCGTATCTGTACTCTACTGAAGTATTGGTTTTTTGCTCCTTCTTCCACTTTTACTTCAGTACATATTTTGGATGAGTTTAATACTTTTACTCCGATAGATTTTTTTACGTGCTGCATTGTTACTCGTTACAATTATAAAAATGTTACGAATCATTCCAAACCCACATTAACACTGCCAGAGCAGTATATGTCTATTTCACAGGTTTGAATAAGCTGGCTCATCATTGAGCGAATCAGACGATAAACGCACACATGCGCTTTGAGGCGTCTTCTCCTGATGACGCCAATAAGAACTTAAATTACACACTGAGTTTTGTCCGTACAGATAAGAGCAATACATCAGTCGAATCTGTGAAGGATCTACTTTAATTTGTATACACATATAATAACAACACAACTTTGTAAATTAAGAAAATTATGAAAACAAACAGGGTGCGTTGCCTGCCGCAATGGTCTGCGCGATCTTCAGTACGCAATGCCTGACTAAAAAGAAACTCAGCAAAAACTCCACACAGAGAGTTATATCTGTAGAAAGCCTGATATGTCTACTATTACACTAAGACTAAGAATAACTCAAGAAGATGTGCTCGGAGGAACAAGATTTTGGATTACTTCAGACAAGAAGAATGCAGACTCAGAGCTACTGAGTGATCATTATAATAAGAGTAATGAATAATTTCTTTCTTAGTTAGCTTGGTATTGTGGCATAAACAATTTCAGTTGTTGTTTTTTTTGCACTATTCTTAGACTTTTATATTTTAACATGTAATTTATGTATAATTTGTGATCACAGCTGTATGTTCTGTTATTGTGACTGCAGTAATGCTTTGTAACTTTGTAACTCAGTAACTTTGATTGTTCCTAATAAACTGTTTAACTGAACTCGCAAGTGAATCTCAAGGTTTTTTTTTGTGAATACTGAAATAAATACTGAAAATATAAACTTATTTTGTCATCAGATTCTTTCTTGTAACTCTCCTCTCTCAGTCACATACCTGTCTGTGGCTCATTATGAAGGCCTTTGTCTTCTTAGGTGTGAATCACCGCATTAGTAATGATAGTTCACCCATCATATAGAGTAGATATATATATATATATATATATTTGACTGCTTTCTTTAATAACAGTACTTGTACTTTTAATTTCAGTATTTGAGTAGTAAATTTTTAAATAAACTACTTGCAATACTTAAGTACAAAACATATCGAATACTTTAATCCTTCCACTTAATTATGGTGCTTAAAGAGCACTTTAACTTCTATCTACTTGAAAGACCACTTGCACTTTTACTCAAGTCTGGGTCTCTAGTACTTTATACATCTCTGCATGTTACCTTAGCAGACAGGTTGTGAACGGATAATTAGCTTTTATTTTAAAATATAAATTTATACTATACTATATTATTAATATATACCAAGACCTAACTAGCTGTTATTGCACATGCACCATTCCACTAATGTGGAGAAAACAATAAAAACAATCTAATCGAATAAAAAAAGAAAACAAGTATTACATTTACTCTGGTTTATTTTATTTGATAAAATCTGAAATTACCTCATAGCAACAAACCTGGGAGTGCAAAAAGTATAACAGAGTTGCTTATATACAAATATAATTTAAATAAATACTTAATGGAATTGTTAAGGCACTAAACTTATTAAATTCTTCCTGATTCCTATCTCTACCACTTCTTACGTGTGAATCAGAACATCAGAGCAGGTGGCACACAGTCTCGTTTCTAAGTAGAAACCTAATAAGTGACAAAGCAGCTGGGCTTCCTACATTAATTAGTGTTTAGAGGCTCATACGTGACAGGTCAAGAGGAAAAGACTGTCCTCGGCTTACAAAAATAGAGACAAAAAGTACATGGTGTTTTAACAAGTGGTTTAACAACAGCTTAAGAGGGCTGAGGGAGTCATGCAGGCCCTGTTTAAGAGCCAAAAGAAACTGCTCTATCACAACATACCATTAAGCTACATTCCTCGACCAAAAAGGTGTCGGAAACCAATAATGGAAGTTCTTCAAATACAAGGAATCCGTGCTGAGAAACAAATTAACAAGGCCTGAGCATGGAGTGGATTAAAACACTGGCAGCCGTAATTGTTTAGTGCAATCTTATTTAATAGAAAAAAGCCAAAATTAGAGCACTGAATGAATTGATGAGGCAGAAGCCATAAAGAGTAGCACCTCTCTTTGGGGTGTGTGGGCCGGGTTGATTATCGCTCTTGTGTTCCACAGTAAATACAGCAATGCATCATAATGCAGGTGTAACAAAAGACTCGAAGCGGGGACGCAGAACCCAATTTGCAGCTCTTTATTACAAAATAAGGGTGAAACACAAAGATAACAAAAGAGTCAGCAGCAAAGGAAGCAAAAGAGACTTACCAGCACAGCAGTCAATGTTCCCACTTTCGATGACTTTCTCAGCTGCCCAAGACCCTCGGAAAAGAATTTAGAAAACTCATTGTATGAAGAGAATTCATTTTCACAGAGAAAACCATTTTTATAGACATCTAAAATATTTGAACAGCTAGAAGGAGCACTTTATAGCTGGTAAAATATTTAAGAGATAAGCCTAGTTATAAAAACAACAAATTCTCTATAGACTCTATACGACTTTCAAATATTTCATTATTTAATTTCCAGGGCTTAAAAGCACGACATAAAAATGACACACTCATGAGAAAGAAAATTGTCAATCTTTAGGCCCCTTTTTACTTTAGTTCAAAGTATTTTGTTAAACACTGGTAATGTTGGGATATTTTCATGTATGTGAATGATGCAAGATGTTACACATTTGAAGAATGTAAAGTAGCTTCAAATGAAACATCTTACCTTTGTTCTAAACGCTAACCTTTTTGGTAGCCCATTTAATGCTTTCTGTTCTTCACAGAAGATAGAAAATCAACCAGCTTAAATATCATAACCCATACTTTGATCTGAAGCAAAAAGGTTTATGAAAATCTGAGAAGGTTCTATTCATCAGGTAACATCATCAATTACCAACTTTAAAGCTCATGGTAGGTCTGTTTTTATTGTAGGTCATGGTAGGTCAACTGTGTTTGTTGCATAGAGATTGTCAGACAGTGCAGTATTGTGTATTTTTATCTCTCTGCAAGTTATAATGTTATGCCTTTAGGTGACATTCTTGAGTCAGTGAGTCAATTATTGAAGGCCAGTCATTCACTCAATCAATACATTTAGAAATTAAGCATAAGTTGATTGAAGACATGCAGCTGCATTAATTCTGCTTTGACTCTTGCTCATGTTATATGCTCTATTATTAACTATTATAAAGCTATATTATATTCTTTTTGTACTATATGATTTATTCATGTTTTTTTTTCTGTTTTGAAGCCTCATTGCCCTTCTTTTTAATTGGAATTCCATGGAATACTCACAATAACGTTTTTTCTCAGAACATTATGTCTTTGCAGTTCAAGTTCGAGGTGTGCACAGCCTGCTAGTTACATGCTTTACAAAAAATCGTCGTTTGTTAGAGCTTCTACTGCACATACAAAGAACAGCAGGTTCTGAGCCATTCTTTTTTAGTAATTACAATAAGATTACCTCTCAAGACAACTATGGAAACTCATTAAATTTTTCGTCTAAGCCCTGAATAAGTGGCCAAAATAGGTCTTGCCCCTGAATGTACTGTATCACCATGGTTTAGAAAAAAGGGACTGTTAGATTAGGAAAATGTAAAACACAGTAATGAGACTAGTTTGCACTGAGCTCTGTGAAACTAAAAAGACTCCAGTATTGTTTCAACTTGAAATTACATGGCTTTAATCACCTTGGTTTCTATATTACTGCTCATTATCAAAGGTCATATTCTGCTCTTTTGTTCTGACATCACCAAAGTAAAGCATGTTGTGTTTGTTTTATGTATATTAAAGCAATCAAACACAAAAGGCCATGCTTTTACAACTGTGGGAAGATCACTGAAAAACATTCCCTTTTATTGCATTTCTTTCTTTCTTACTTTTTTTTTCTTCTTTTTTTGGTAATGCTAATAAAATGACTAAAGAAACAAATTACCAGTTAACCTTGAATTTTTTAAGTAAAAAGGGTGGTCAAATAAAGTCAATGATTTTCATCCAAGAGATATCATTATTTTTTTTTTTTTTCATTTTTTCAAAGAAATCATTTTTATTCCACAAGGAAAGATCGAACTGATCAAAAGTGACAGGTAAAACATTTTTAATGCTACAAAAGATCAAAAGATTTCCATTTATGAAAAATTGGAATGGACAATTCATCCTGTTAGTTAACTGTCCGTATTGTAGACTACTTATGGCTCATTATATGTGGCAAAAGATGTCATCACTTGCGAAACACGCTTTTAGTCTGTAGAGTTCTGTCATCATTTTTAGTAAAACACCCTCAGTGACAATTGGAAAGGTAAGAAGAGTGGTAAGAAAGTGATACTGGAATAACATGTGAATGACAGTGTGTCAAACAACTAGGACCGCAGTGCTGATCACTCCATAAGCCACCAGACATTCACAATATCAACATCTCCTCAGGCCTCCAACTACACATTTAAGTAGACAAGGAGCACATCTCCTCAGAGACACAGCAGCTTTGCACACCGTCCTATCTGCAAATAAATATGTAGGCGAGAGCTTGTTCTGCATGAGCAATGAATCCTGGGAGTGGAATAAAAAGGTAAGAGGGAGCAGATAGGGGTCAAGTTGTTGAAGCAAGTTGTCTAGTGACTGACATCGCATAAGCAGCGGGCGCCATCTCACGACATTGTAATGGGGTTGGAATATATGCAGAGGATGGGGCTCAATTTGGGGTTTGAGATGGGATGTGCGAGGCAGCAGCTGGCACTGGTGAGCGAAGGGGCCGGGTAATGAATTCTCACCCCGGCCGTCTGCTTCAGATTTCCCTCACAACCTCCACTCAGATATTAAAAAGTGTCATTGCCCGGCTCACCGATGAATCCAGTCTGAATTTCAAAATAACCCCACTTGTCACACTGAGGGAAATATCAATGGCTACTACAGTATGGAGGGAAGAAATGGAAAGATATAGGGAAGCTCCTGAAAAGTGGAAGACCTGAGTTCTGGCTGTGCCAATTATTCTAGGTTTATGGGAGGAAGTTGGAGGGACGGAGTGTAGAACAAGACAGATTTAATGACCGAAACAGGGAACTGGATCTTGAAGTATACCTGGAGTCATAAGTTGACAAGTGAGCCGCTGTTTTATCTGCTGGTACATCCATCTTGTGTCGCAGAGAGTGAGAAAGAAGAGATTGGTTTCATCTAGCAGGGTCTTCTCATGCTGAGAAGAAGAGGTTTGTTTCGAAAGAGAGAGAAATGATACAGCTGGTTACAGTTGAATACTTCTATAAGCCTATATAAACACATTGCAAAAAGCTTGTATTGTACAAAGACCCAAGGCATTAAATTAACTCACTAACTGACAAATGAAATGCGCATGAACTTATTTTATTAAACATCAAATGTTTACGTTCAGATTAATATTTGATATATATTTGTGTCAGATGGACATGTTTGGCCCGAGGCCCATGATTTGATAAGTGTCAAGTTAAAAATAGCTAAACTTTTAAAAATGCATCTCAAGAGCTCCATTCCTTTCAGTTGCGCTCTGTCTAGCTGTTTGAAAGGGAGAACACGTCCTGTGTGAACACCCTCTAATCTCTCCCAAGTGTCAATGCAACTGATGCGCCAGACTGAAAGTCACAGTGAACAGTGTTGACACAAATTGTCTGTCACAACACAAGGTACTGCTGTAAATGCCACAGACGATCCCCAAATTTAAAACAAAGTCCTTTTTGATTTATCTGTAGGTAATTGTAATTTGCAGATTCCTATCTTCATTTATATCATGATTAGTGTATATATATATACATATACACACAAACAAACAAATATTATACCTATGATAGCATTTATTTTATTCCAATCAATTTTCTGGTCAAATGATGAGTATCTTTAAAAACTTGATTTATTTCACTAATTCTATTAAAGAAGTGAAACTTATATAGTGTATATATTTATTGCACACAGACTGATATATTTCAAGTATTTATTTATTTTAAGTTTGATGATTATAACTGACCCCAAATTCAGTTTCTGAGAAAATTTGCATACTTTGAATAGGTTCAGTATTGAAGACACCTGGTGCCACACTTCTGCAAAGGCCTTTAAATGGTCTCTGATGCCTGTTTCACACATACTCCGTCTGTGGTGCGTATGCGGTGCGTATTTTTTCCGCACCCATGTTAACGGATTAGAGCGTTCACACTGCACGCGGTTGCTGTCCGGCAGTGCGTTACAGATGCGGTGCATTTGCAGCAGTGCAACAATCATTTCGGCACAGAGTCTATTTTTGTTGTGCTGGAATCCGGAACAGCAGATTGTTTGTGGGCAAAATGAACATAGATTGGCAGTAAATTGTAATAAATTCATAATTTATGCACAATTAATAATGTATATATATATATAAACCTTTATTCTGGATTCAATCCATTGCAATTAATTGTTTGACAGCACGTATAACAATGCTGCTTAAAATATGAGTTAACTGATAAAATAATTAAACTGAAATTAAACTAAAAACTAAATGAAATGAAGAAAAAAAAAAACCTGAAGAAAAAACTATACACTTTAATAATGCAGAATGCATGCTAAGGGGTGCATGCAGGTTTAGATGAATGGGAATGCAAACTTTCTCCAGGTTTTATAGACCTCCTTTATTAACCTTATCGGGCTGGCTCTTGAATATTAATTAGATGTGCTATTGTTCAGCCATTTGTCCTGGCTGATTTGCTGAAAGGCAAGGTGCTCACCATTTGCAGGATTAACGCTCGAACCTACAGTCCACAGCTGATGCTACCGCCGGGTCTTTAGTCTGAAAGTAAAATAGAAGAAAAACTTAAATTCTGAACTTAAAGCTTTAATTACCCTGGTGAGTGACATGAAGCCTGTGTACTTTCAGGGGGTACATGCAGGTTTATAAAGATGAATGGAAATGCAGAGAGAAAGCTTTCTCCAGGTTTTGCAGACCTCCTTTATCAGCCTGGCTCATGAACATTAATTAGACATGCTATTGTTCGGCCATTAGTCCTAGCTGATTTGCTGGAAGGCAAGGTTCTTACCATTAGTAGGAATAACTCTCTTCAGGTGCTGATGCTATAGATGATCTTCAGCTTGGTCTTTTTTGACTAGCAGTCAGTTTGACTAGCTAGTTACACTGTAGCAAAACAACAACACAACAATTATGGTTATTTGCCAGAAATGTGAGTGTCATGTCAGCTAAAATGATGCAAAATGACAAAAAACACAGAGAAAATAGTTAAAAAGTAGAAAGTAGAAATGCCACCTCAACATGTTCATGTTCTTAAATCCTGATTACCTATTCAAGCCAGCATCACCTTGCCCAATCAGTGAGACTGTGCTGGGATGATGAGATTGGCTCAAAAACACATGTAGACACACACATGCACACACACTTATAGAAAAGTGTTCAAGTTTCCCATTGCACACCCCTCTCTGTCTGTAATTGCATGTGGCAGATGCACCAGCCCGCCTTTGCACTGACAATGAAAATTAGTTTAAAACGAGAGACGAAATTACAAATAATTTTAGATTTTTAGAGCAGCTATTTGCTCTCTTAATGAAATGACGCTTCAGAAAATGGGATTTTAGAGCCATCACCATGGCAAAGAGCCAACCATGAATATTCACAGCTCAGCTACCGCAGTGCCTACTTAGTATGTTAACTCATGTACAAATACAAGCGCAGCTTCAGCCCCACTTTTAAAATGCCAGCGTTGTAGTCTCAGCTGTGCAGTATTTAAAAGACTTTCACTCTGAATCCTACGCACAGTGTACATCACTGTATGTACATCTGCTGTGCATTTCAAGTTAATGTGGCTGCTCTCAAGAAGCACTGGAGATCTTGTGATCATTTGATTTGTGTAAAATGGTCGTCTCACAAGCAGTTGACAAGACAAGGCTATGATGTAATGGCAAATGACTTCATGAACATACCTATAAAAATAAATAAATAAATATATATGGTTTTCACAACCTGGATATGTGAAAAGGAAAGTGAAAAGATACTGTTTCAGTTACATTAACTAGCCTGTTTTTCTTTTTTCATCTAAAGCTCCATCTTCCGGAAAGCTTCCTAAAGTTTCCGGAAATGCCCTTTTATCTGCTAATCAGAACAAAATGACAGCTCTAAGAGTAAATCAGGAGATTGCATGTGTCTCCAGCACAGACGGCTTTAATCCACATCCAGCAGTTTGATATCTGAGCCAGAACAACAACGGCAAATGGCGATAAGTTCCAACAGTAACTGTCCTTCATTGCCAGCCATGATTTTCCCATCAAACCAAGGACAAAGAGTGCATACTCAGAGTTTTCAGTATTTAATAAAACTGCTCCACACAAACATGCAAGTAACAATAGATGAATCATGAACTGGCTCTAATGGACAAGAACCATTTCTTGCAACCAAGGACATTGGTTCATTGATGTTAAAAACCTTTGATTTAATTTCCCAGGAAGGGTCAGTCCGACTGTGGATGCCTTAAAGATGAGTCAGTTTACACAGTTAGAAGTAACCAGATTCCATGGAGCTGGTGATTGAAGACACAAAACCACACTGCCATACTAACTTTGGTTAACTATACTTCATGAAGAAACTGAAGTTTTAGTGAAGTGGAGAGTAGTATAAGCTGGAAAGGTTGGGCGACTTGCCTGAAAACCGTGATTTTCATTTGTCTCCAAACATCTGCAATCTTTCTTGCACTTCGTTCAGCTCCCCCCTCATGCAATAGAAAGCACTCAGATGCACCAGAGAAACCAAGTGGCCATCACTATTCATTTGCGCTATCTGTTCCTGTATAATTTAGTTCTTCAGAGACTGGAGTCCATCAAATCATGCCTGTCTCCTTCCCTCCCTGCCAGCCTTTGCCAACTACAATGAGAAATTTCTGAGCAAAAATGGAGGCCAGGAATACTTCAGGCTCTACCTCATCACAGCTGACGAGCTCTTTGGCAATGGAAGTGCATAAGAATGAACCAGGAATGGCACACAGGCTCCAACCACAGAGCCGTGGCTGAGAAATGAGCTGGCATTCGCAATGAGACAGCAGCAGACTGATCGAGTCACCCCCAAGGCCTCTGAAGAAATTTCCAGTGCTCTTTTAGTCAAAATCATCCTCTATGGCAAAGAGCACATATTCCTATGAAGTAGAAAAGATTTGGGCTGTTTTTTTAGGGAGTTCTGGTAATGAGTTGTTGTTGTAGCAGAAAGTTTGGTTTAGAGTTGTTACCTTTCCTAGTTTTGAAACTATTGTGCTTAACAGTGTTGTGCAAAGTTTAGAACTGAAGAATTGACCCTTTACAAAAACTTGTCCACCTTAGTTACTGTTGCTATGCCTAGTGAGCTATCTATCTATCTATCTATCTATCTGGCTTATAAACCTTCAATCTTTACAGTTTTGCTTTGGCACTTTTCTCTAAATTGCAACCCAGGCTCATTGGAAATGAGAAAAACTGAAAACAGAAAAAAATGTATTTGTACATGCTGAATCACTAAATTCATTCTTACATTACTTTTTGCATTTGTTAACACAGCGCTGTCCAAACTCGATCCTGAAGGGCCGGTGTCCTGCAGAGTTTAGCTCCAACCCTAATTAAACACATCTGAAGCTCTTACTAGGCATACTAGAAGCTTCGTTGCAGCTGTGTTGAGGCTAGTTGGAGCTAAACTCCAACCTCCAGGACCGAGTTTGGACAGCCCTGTGTTTAAACTATCGGTATATAGGTTTAGGTTTGGCTTTGGTGTGGGGGATATTTCCAGAATGACAGCATTAATCTTTAGCGACACTCACTCGATATTTTTCTGAATGGCTGCAAAACATACCTTAAGCAGAATAATAAAAACACTGCAATACATACCTCTACCGAACTAATAAAACCAATAAACCTAACGCACCAAGATCATGTATTAAACGTGTGTTTTAGTGCTACTCTCTCGACATTTCACTTTAAAATTGTGTTGAAACACACAGTAAGGTATATAATGTGTGCAAATATCACTACTGTTTGCTGGAACTTCAGAACTTTATTTGCATGTCTGCAAAATGTAGTTACTCACCCAAAACATTTCATTCATGCTTCAAAACCTAGTTATAGTGTCAGCAATTTGGCCAAGGCCACCAAAATATTACAGTTTTTCTCAATTGCTTTGGCACATTTTTTCAAAACGGTCTTAACATTCTCTAAACAGTGAGTGCATATGTCACAACTGTTTGCTGGAACTTCAGAACTTCACTGCATGTCTGCAAAATGTAGTTACTCACCCAAAACATGTAATTCATTCTTTCAGTGATTTGGCCAAGGCCACCAAGATATAAAGTATTTTTGTCATTGTGTGAGCCATATTGGTCAAAAGTTGTTTTCTCATCATGACAACATGGACAGTTTTTATATCTATAACAAAAAATAAATTTAGCTTTTTTGTGAAAAGTCAATAGTAAGAAAGTATATGAACATTTGTATTTATACAGTACATTTATTTTTGTAATGTATTACAAATGGTACTGATTGTGCTGTGGGCAATCTGAAATACCCTTTGATAGAACAGTTAAGAAAGGATATGCACGAGCGGCGCACGAGTACTCGACGAGGAGGTACCTGACATCACCGCGCTACAGTCTGCAGCGTGGAGTACTTGCCTGCTTCTCAGCTCAGCGTGTGTTCATTTCAGCTGCTGAGAGGAGCAGAACATTTGGTTAAAGTAGGTTTGTTACTTCTGAGTCTTATATACATGCAAATATAGGCCAAATCATGCCAAAAATTTCATTTTGAATGAAAAGTTGATAACGCTTAATGAGAGGGCAGCGTGCTTCACGCTTTTGAATGATAACAATGCAACAGCATAACGTAGGACAACAATACGAGCGCTATCGATTGCCTACCACGGTCCAGCTTCTGGTATTGCAGGAGCGCCTTCGCCTCGATGGT
>JAUMHI010000053.1:14730467-14764892 GCA_032359435.1 Enteromius unitaeniatus | reverse complement strand
GACAACAATACGAGCGCTATCGATTGCCTACCACGGTCCAGCTTCTGGTATTGCAGGAGCGCCTTCGCCTCGATGGTTAAATCGCGAGCCCTCTTGTAATCCCAAACCAAGGTAAGGCAGCTTGTGTTAACATTAGTACAGTTGCATCGTAACTTGACAAAAAGAAATGCCATTGAAAATAGACCGCTGCTTTGAATGCCGGTAAGAGCTGATACACTGCCGGTAACGTATTACAGCATGGACATGCAAGCTAGGCATAAGGCTGTAAGAAATGCTATAGCTGGAGATCGCGACCGAAGCAGAAAGCAAAACCAAGTTTAGCGGCGGTGAAAACTGCAGTGCTGCCCAGCTCCTAGAGAGACATCTCTGAGACAAAAAACGCAGATGCCGAGGATACGAAGTGAGTGGTATTTAAAGCGGAGGAGAGGAGATTCGCGGGGTAATCCGTAATAAGGAGATTGGTGGCAGCTGCAATCGTTTGTGCGTGCTCCTCCTGAAATTTGATTAATTGCTTAATCGTCATTATGTGAACAACAAGCTAATTGTTCAGAGATTTGAACCTTTTTGTGGGAAAAAAATAAAATACATTTTTAAAAAATAATAATTTTGAGAAAGCTGAAACAATTAAGAAAAACTGTAAAAGCATTTGCAAAATTTTCAGGTTAGGCTTTGTGAAGAAAATAATGTATGCTTTACTAAAAAACAAAAAACAAAACAAACAAAAAATACCTGTTATATGATATATATTATTATTCTGCTTTCTTAAATGAAAACCCAAATATGAATTCCACATCCAATAAACTACCTTAATTCAAATTCAGAAACTGAATTTAAAATGCACACTCAATACGTCTGTAAATTGTGCCCTGGAGCTTGAAATACCCAAGATCTTCAAATGCCTGTCTGCTTACAGTATATCATCACTCCTTCAATAATAATGACTCTGGAAACATATTTTTCTCTGCGGTACCAGACGGTTGTGTGAACATATGGCAGCAGAATTTGCCATTCAGCATTCAGAAGTATAGGTGCAAAATATGCTTGTTTGGATCGCAACACATTCCTCTGATCATTTATCATGTTTAATTACAGAAGACGACCCTCAAGCGGGTTGTATGAAATATGAACTAATCTAGAAATACTAGTGCAGTGACATTGACATATATGGACCATATTGCATCAGATCATCTCAAATACAGAGAGAGACTCTTCCTACCAAAGATAAGGTGCTCAGCATGCTCATTGTTTTGTTCGGCTCAATGAGATCTATATATGTACCAAGTCTCATATAAATATGTGTGAGCTAAACATCCAGTTTTCTGAAAATGTTCCACTGAAAATTCTTTGTGTGGATGTACTAAAAAAATAAAACGTTAATGGCTACCATCAACTGTTCAATTACCAACATGCTTCAAAATATATTATTTTGTGCTCAACAGAAGAAAGAAAGCCAAACAAGTTTGCAATAACTCGAAATTGAGTAAATGATCGCAGATTTAAATTTTTGGGTGAACTAAACAAAGCCTCTGATCTACACCCAATAGAAACTTTAACACGCCACAAAGACTAGATCAACTATCAGAGGTTGCTGCAGATACTTCTAAACCTCTGCCGTGAGGGTTTTTAGTGGAGACAGCAGCTTGACTGTGCTGCGTTTGATTAATGGACCTCTCTGTGTCTGTGAGTGACGAATTATCAGAAGCTAGACTCGCTCGTACATCACTGTCACAAGCGTTCACATAGCAACCACGTTGACTCTCTGTCGCCAAGACCATTCCCAATCATTCCTGCCATCACTGACTGCCCTATGCTCGAGGAGCCAGAAAGAAGACAGGGGTGGAGAAGTGAAAAGACTGATGAAATGGCAGTGTGGTTTAAGGTGAAGGGGAAAAAAGGAGATTTTTGCTCCTTCACCTCTATGCTCCTCAACTCTGGTGAGGTGATAACAGTCAATTAACAGTGTCAATGCAGATGTGAGGCCCCTCCACTTATCTCAGCATTAAAGTTAATTTGGGAGAATAAAAGAGAGCTGATAAGAGCTTTCCAGGGTGATAGATAGGAGATGGTGACGTCTCCTCGCGTCTTGTCCTCATTTGGGCCGTGGTTTCGCCTTGTTCCCTCATTAGGCAGGTGCTGTGAGATGGAGCCGAGGGAATCTTATCACTTGCAGCATGCTGAGATTGTGTTTATAAGTGGCAGCGTTAATCAATTAGCTGCCACAGCTCTAGTAGGAGGATGCAGTGTTGCCTCTGGTTCTGAAGAGCTGCTTTGCTGTCAGGTTACCAGCCCAGGAAATGAGGGCCAGTTCACATACATGAAAACAGACATTCATTTGCTCACTTTCACTCAGTGGCTTTCTTCCAAAACCTATTGAACTGCATACTAAGGTAGCATAATAATGGAAATGAAACCTTTGGAAGTCACAGATTTGAAATGTGCAAATATCGAACCTATGAGTGAATATCGAACCTTGATTGGCATTAACATCTCAAGGTTACGTATGTGACCCTAGTTCCTTGAAGGAACGAGACACTGCGCCGATAAGACACTATGGGGAACACCTCTAGCATGACGGCTCTGAATAGTATGTGTAATCAGTCCAATGAATGGGCAAGACATCATAGGTGGATGATGCACAATAGCTTTTTCTGGCCGGGCTTCCTTAAAGGAGGAGGACTGATGTCCTGCAGTACAATCAGCTGTGGTGTCACTGCAGGGACCCTCAAAATACACCCACAGGGTACGGATGAAGGGGCCACTGCGATCTGAGATATCCCCTATGGACTCAACAGGTGGCCCACCGAGGGCCTTATAACACCATGGCCAGATCCCACGTAGGGACTTGGGATCATACTGAAGGCCTCATGCTTTGGCGCAACGCGGATGAAATGTGAAACCAGGTGGTCTATAACAACTGTGTTTCAACCGAGAGAAGCGTGGAGGAGGGCCATCAGGTCCAAGAGCCATACTCGGCCCAGCCAGAATGACGCTTTCAGTAGTAGACTGACTACTACTGGGACCAGAGCGACTGGGCGAAAGTCGTACAGACAAAGCCTCTGTCACGTCTGTACCATGGCGTCCAGCCCCAGTGGACATGGATGAAATAGAGAGAAACTGGATGAACATTGCACATTCTAGAGCTGCGAAGAGGTCCACCTCTGCTCGAAAACTCTCCAAATCTGCTCCACCACTTTGGAGTGGAGCATCCATTCCCTGGGCCTCAGCCCCTGCCTCGACAGGATTTTTGCTCCTAGGTGTAGATTCCTGGGAATGTAGATGGCTTTCAGTGAGAGGAGTCTCTCCTGGGCCCACACAAGGATCTGGTTTGCAAGCTTGTATAAGTGGCACGAACGCAGATCTCCTTGATGGTTGATATATGAGACCACTGATGTGTTGTTGGGGCACACTAGTACATGTCGATCTTTTACATCTGGGAGGAAGTGTTTCAGTGAACGAAACATGGCCAGCATCTCCAGGCAGTTGATGTACCTCTTGAGATGGCGACCACTCCACAGACTGTGGGCTGAGCGGCAACGCGGCAACCGCTCCCCAAGGGAAGCATCCGTTGCTAGCATTACGTCGAGTCAAGGAGCTCCCAACACCGGGCCCTGATACAGGAACCAAGGTTTCCTCCACATGTCAAGGCATGCACGGCGTGAAACTTTGATCATGTGAAGGAAGTTTCCCCTGAGGAAAAAAACCCTAGACCTGAGCCCCCACTGTATGCATCTTATGTACAGCAGGCCAAGAGGGATCATGGTGTACGCAGCTGCCATCAGACCCAGCAGTCTCTGAAACTGCTTGACAGTGAGTGACTGGCCTTCTCTCACTCTCGCGACTGCTGTGAGGATCAATTCAATCCAAGTAGGTGTCATACAAGCCTGCATTGTGGTCATTCCCACACCACACCAAGATAAGTGGATCTCTGTGCTGGAGAAAGGATCTCTGTGCTTTTCTTGGTGCTCAGCAACCCCAATTGTTTCACATGAGCGAGGACAACATTTTGATGAACAGAGCCTACTAGGGTCCCACCAGCATGGGCAGGACGCCTGTGAAACATGGCGGAGGCAATCTAAACTGGATTTTGTTTCCTCTCTCTACATTTTGCAGGACCCATTGAGAGTCATTTGCCAGTCTATCACCGCTAAAAAGTCTGTTAAGGGACAAAGACTTTGAGACTAGTTTCAACTTTACGGATCTTGTCTATGCAAAAAACAGCTTGTAACACTACAAAGAGAAAGGAAAACCTTTCATATAGCCAATCTAACTTAGTATGAAGCTCGAAATCAGTAAATGTTATTGTTCAAATTGATGCCTATCCAGAACTTTCCCATTCACTCTAAAGCTGCATTTAGAAATGTGAGATTTTGAGTAGTGTAATAAAAATTCAAATGTAAAGTCTAGATACCCACTTTTTAAAGTTCTTTCAAGTTGACTGCATTTTTAAATGCTGTGTCATGCACAAGATGCTACAAAAGACGTGAGGTGTGTACTCAATGGTCAAACACGTCCATCTAGTTCGTGTTTAGAAACATAATGAAAAAGGAATGCAAAACATGTTCTTTGTGAATATCCCTCACTCCTCCCCATCTTGCTGCTTCTATCTTTTACATGCACATAAATTGAGTGCGTATTTATTTCATTTGCAGCCAGATGACTAGCCTTTGACACCTGCAGGACCGGGGTGGGCTTTTGATGGATTGAAAGTGGACAGCTGTCGGGACACTGGAAAGGTGGCTGCTTGGGGTGCGCAGCAGAGACGCACCTAATTCCCAGGTCTTATTTTGTCAATAAACAGCACCCAGTGGCACTCAATTAGATAGCTTTATTGACTATGTTCCTGGGGCCGTGTCAGATGTTTGCCGGCAACACAGCCTGACGACAGACGTTGACACCTTTCTCAAGATTACAGAAAATAGAAAAGGAGGCAGATCTGGGAGGAGAATAAATGAGACGTGAGAGAGAGGACAGAGAGATTTGTGTGAAGGGGACCATATGAAACAAGCAGTCTAAATAAGAAATAAAAATAAAGCTGTAACGTACTGAGACTTTTTCTGTCTTAATACCCTTCCAATGTCTGTGACTTTACCTAGTCCAATTAAGTGTTATTTGCAACCCAATATTCACTGTGGGACACCAGTCATCATTCAAGCTACTTTAAATTAGTTTTAATAATCAAGGTTGTGCACATCTGTCATGACTTTAGATTAAGAAGAAGATCTTTTAAAATAATCTTAAAAAAATTATAATTGTGTGTCATTGTAATTTCTTTGTAGTACATAGTAGTACATAGCTTGAATATTTTATGAAAAGGCATATTTTGTTAATGTTGATGGTAGCAAGTCTATAAACCTTTTTGTCATTTAAATATAAAAGTTTTCTATCTATATATCATCTATCTATGAACATAATTTGTAGTAATATGGGATAAAACTACATAACTTGACATGTTCAGAGCCATTAAGCAGGTTTATTTAAAAAAAAAAAAAAAACAGTAATAAAATGCCTAAATAGAAGGCATCTAAATGGATCTAAATAGAAATCCGGCACTCAAACACTTCTCTCAAGTACTCTTAAGGCATAAACATCTGATTAAATGCCAAGCCAAAGAGATTAGACATAAGCTTCTTTATGCAAATTTGCTGGAAGGCAATTATAGAATTAGACATTATAATAATACATGAAACACACATGCTAAGTGCTTGTTTTGTCTTAGCCTTCTGCTCCTTTTGCATACTGTGCACTATATCATATTCAGTTGCGTTTGTATTTTTCTTTGTGTTCTAATCAAGCCCTACAAGAGTCCATGCGTATTTATTATATTTATGTTGCACTTAAAATAAGTATGCATGGAAGTACGCAGGGCCTCAAATCAAAGATCTTTCTGAGGGCCTTTAAGAGTTCTCATTCTGAAAAAGTTGTTTTCCTGCTTGCACTTGTTCACAATTGATTTTTCTTGTTAGCATGGAGGATACACAAACTCTCCATAAAAGAATATTCTATAACCAGGCCTGGCAATTAGCATACACAAGTTTGTTTGGAAACTTGGGAAAACAAAATGCTAATGTCCTTTATATCGCCTCTCCTCATGCAAATAATTCCCAAGCTGCCGTTTCGCGCTCTCCCACATCCTCTTACTTCCTCTTGAAGTTAATGGACTTCTACGCTTGGCATTTCTCCTAATAACCGAAATATTTGTCCTGGTTAAGCATTTAAAAGTCTCTTGGGATGATTTGTTTTCTGAGCATCTGTGACGTTAAAGCTAAGAGAAGCAGAGTGGCACCTCTCCGTGTGAGGTTGTCCACAGTAGACCCCCTAATGACATCACAAAGTGACCCTGTTGTCTGAGAGGAGACAGATCCACCATGTGGCGTAGATTAGAATCTCAGTCTGGATCCTACTTGTGATTACAGTCATTAACTCACTACAGGACGCAGTGCTGCACCTGTTCTGGCGTTCAGCAGATGGTGCTGCGTATAGATTCGCTGCTGCCAGTCCCTCCAGTGTTTGTGTTACCGGCCAGGCTCTCCCAAACACGTCTAACACCCTCCATCACTCAGGCCAGTCAGACATTATTAACTTATGTGGTCGGCGCTGATGGAGCAGACATGTCTGGATTGATCATAGCAGACGATCGCTTACTGTGAGTGCAAATGAGTGCTTAAATGCAATCTGGAGTAAAAAGCTATTACGTTTTGCTACGAGTGTGTACATACAGCACGTTTAACAAGACTGTATTCTTGTAGGTGAGAAAAAAAAATTTAAAAGTAACTGAAAAAAGAAACTGTTATGCTATTATGCATGTAATTGCTGACAGTGACGTACATTAGTCTGGACAGTGAAATTATTAGTTTTGGCAGTGGGTGTGGGCTGTTTATTGGGCCTTCTTAACATGGTACTTGTAAATCAGGTGTTCAAAGTGTTACTATACTGTAAAAAAAAATGACTGTTCTATTTAGAAATGCACTGATTGACTGATGGCCTGTCAACTGGGTATTGTATTTTTTCAGCTAATCTTGTTTGCTGTGTCTGTCAGCATACTTGTGCAAGGAGGAACAGGAAGAGCACTGCCAGAGCCCTGCAAAGTGACCTCCAGCAGGCCACAAATGTGCATGTGTCTGCCGTAAGATTAAAATTAAGATAATATAAAGAATGAATCAAATCAGAATCATTTAAGATTCTATAGGGAATTTGAACAGAAGAGTTTGTCTGCAATTCAATGAACGAGCCGTATAATATCAACTCTGCGCTGGATATTAAAATCCAGGTTATAGTGTAAAAACTATTAATAAGCACAGTAGCAAGATCGGCAGTTTAAGACTTGTAAGCACAAACCACAAGATACTTCTCTTTTCAATTATAAATATGGCTTTATTGGATAAACCTAAGACACATGAACTAAACTAACACATAAACACATGCACTCACACAATCATACGAGTTGCAGGAAGAGAGAAAGTGAGGAAAGAGTGAGTTTAAGAGAATTAAAAGGTGAAATCCTAATTCTACAGCAATAGGTGCTATTTGTCAGGATCACGGGTGTTTCTCTTGTTTGTTTTCATTTTTTCCTAAGCACATGGCCAGGCTGTCATTTGCCACATGATTCTCTGTCTCTTTGCTGTTATCGCCACCTCCTAGTTATTCTATTAAGTGCTACTGCCCGCAACTGCTCCTGATCTTAGGCTCATTAACTTCCCTTTATCTTTCTCTCGCGTCTATTGTCTTGTGTCAGTTCATGAATCCCTCTCGAGGTGGGTATGGCTGTGTCTGTGTCTTGTCTGTGTGTGAAAGGATGTTTAACCATCTCTTGCCTGTTCAGGATCCCTGTTGCTGAAATGCTCGACTGATTTTCTTGTCACCTGCCCGTGCTGGGTTATTGGGGCTCGGTCACTTTCTTCCCTGGCTCACTCGGCCACGGACACTATCCGCCTGCAGCTTGCTAAGATTTTGTTTGTCTTTTGATTTTGTTTTCCCATTTTCGAGTCTGCTGCTTACCCGCATCTGAATCCCGATCTCGCATCCCTGACACTATTGCATCGACTTGAACAACCATCAATCAAAAGATTAACACTTGCACTGAGTTTGTCAATGAGGTTAACATTAATATCAATTTCACCAGTTCAGCCCGAATCTGGAGGTTTGTACTTGCGTTGCCTTTTGAGCGCTACAGAATTCCCTCTGTGGTCCTTGCTGGTTGCCGAAAGGGCTTTTCCGAGGTTGCTGTTTGGCTGTAAGTCAGTCGTCCTGGGAGGCAGATGATTGGGCAGTGGCTGAAGGAGTCGCGGTCTGTGTGAAGCTTGATGCGGTGCAGTAGGAAACATGAAAGGCAAACTTAAACTCAAGCAGAACACGAACCTTCACAGAAAGAAAATAAAGTAAAGACAGAAAGAAATGAGACTAGACTGGTATTCTTCTCATCGTGGCTATGCAGCAGCAGGCTTATTGCTGGAGCACGTGGTCTCTCAAACTAGCTCCTGTCATGCAGCAGAGCGCCGGCTGGGGATGCCGAACGTGTGGTTTCGAGACACAGCGTCTCATTCCTTCAAGGAACAAGGGTTATATACATAACCTTGAGACTTTCCTTTTCAGGAACTCAACCTGCGTTGACGAGACGCAATGGGAAAATAATGCCCACGCCCCCAGACTTTCAAGTTCTGCCTGGTGTATGTTTGTGCACAGCTAAGCAAGAACAGAAGAGCCTGGAGTGGCTCGCAAGTCCAACCCATAAAAACGGACAAAAGTGTGAGCGTTACATATGTCGGCCATGGAGACCCCTGCTAGCAGGGCCTTCGAGGCCGCCACCCTGCGTGTTGAGTGCGCTCTGACTCCTAGCCTTCGCTCGTCCGACATGTTAATGGCATCCACAATCCAACGGCTCAAAGTCTGCTTGGTCGCTGGCAACCCCTTCTTGGGTGGACCGAAGCATACAAGCAACTGCTCGGACTTTCTCCACAGGGCAGCTCTGTGGACGTACAGTTTAGCTTCTGCTGACCAGGCTTCCTGAAGGGAGGAGGGTTGAAGGCCTGTAGTACTACTGGCTTGTGACTTTAGGGTGCCCTAGGACTGCAACCTGCTCACAGATACAGGAAGGCTTTGGCCATGCCTGGCACAAAGTCAAGATGTGTAGGGGCCACTGATAGGGCCGGAAGGTAACCTACTCTTCTCAGAAAACACAACACTAGCAGTAGTGTGGTCTTTATCGATAGCAATCGATCTGAGATCTCCTCTATAGGCTCAAAAGGTGGACCACAGAGGGCCTCTAACACTACAGCCAGGTCCCAGGTTGGTACCCGGGAAAGTACCAGAGGCCTCAACCTCAGTGCACAGCGGAGGAAACGTATGACCAGGGGTTCTTTACCCAATGTATGTCCACCGAGAGAGCAGTGGTAGGCCGTTATAGCCGATATGGCTGCCGAGCACGCAGAAACCTCTCATTGAGTTTACTTCGGCTGGCCAATCGATCTTTAATTGAGCTACAGCACGAGTAACCACCTCCAAGGAGCGTGACCGTAGTCTCCTCAGCCCCCTCCACCTCTTCACCCTCAGATGAAGAGAGGTGCAGCGCTGCGTGGCCCTGACGAGGGGAAGTAGCAGAACGCGCTTTCTTCCTCGTCCGGCTAGCACCCGATCCTGATGCAGAGGAGAGAGATAGGGACTCATTAATCTCATCGCGATCAAGATCAAGAGAAGAGAGAGTGTTCATTTCAAACTGAAAACTGCAGCGATTCTAATGTAGAGGTACGTCTTTTCAGTTTTGCAGAAATGTATGAAGAGGCATATATTTCCAATTCCTAGATTGCCCAGCCTAGATTGCAACCAATACATAAATAAATAATAATTACATAAAACAAAACTGACATCATTGACAGAATCTTTTGGTAGTCGTTGAGCAAGTAAGGTAAAAATAAATGCATATCATAAGACAAGTGTTTTTTTGAACTTGCCTGCATGTCAAACTCTTGTTGGGGACTCCCCGAACCAAAATATGAACCTTTCATTACCCATAATAGTTACACTTTAAGAGTGTACGTATGAATATTATATATCATAGTATTGGTATTAACCTCATTAGAAGTTTTGTTAACAGCAACTGCTTTTTTTTTAATGCAGTGTATGGAAACACCGCTCAGTGACAACATTTACAGTTACTGTACTGTATGCCTATAATCCATGCTTAGTTATTTTGCAGTGACCTTTTCAAAAGACACAGTGAGCTACAGTCTTGAGAGCACTTGTCAATGCTGAGAGGACTTTAAATGAACTGCCACGCTCTTATGTCACATTTGCACGGCTTGGATGTCAGAGCATCCTCAAGAATGCCAGGCTGAACTAATTACGGGAGTGTTTTCAGAAAGTAGAGAACTTGAGTCATTCTCCAAAATGTCCATTTTAAATTTTTACTGTTCCTACACGCTAAGATGCATCAGAAATCAAAGAAATGATACTCCTGTAATCACTTGGAATGAAGCGAACGTATAATGAGAGTAGCGTTTGCCAGGTGGTGGCACATATTTAATTACTGTATTTAACGTTGTTCTTTAAAATAGATCAATGTTTATGTGCAGTTGGAAAAACATTGATCTCTTGATGTCATCAGACTTTGATGGCAGTTTGGCAGCACTTGACTAACCGCATACAACTCATCAACAGAAAGAAGAAGTGTGTGTAAGAAGATCCAGCATTTGCAGTGAAATGTGCTGAAGTGGGTAAGTGGTAAAATGATAGACAGAGTCAGACAGTTTGAAAGGGTAAAAGTGGCCAAAATAAAGTTGAAGAGAAGAAAAGGAAGCAATTTCAAGTTCTGCAAAAAGGAAGGTAAATTTGGACTGCTGTGCCGACTTCAAATAGAGGTCCCACGTCAGTTTTTCAGCACAGATGCTTCAGTGTGATTAGTTTTAGTTCCACCAACCTTTAGATATGGAAAAGACAGCTCAGGTACTCACATTGTCATATAAATTACAGCCTGTCTGGCGGGTGGCTGGATGGACACCAATTTCAAATTCTTGTTCAGTGAATCATCGCGTAACAAGGTAATTTGTTTTCCTGCACTTGGAATCTTCATTTCCTCCACCCCAATTACAAAGTGATCTTCAAAATTAGTTTTTTTTCTCCAATGTTCCAGAAGTAAATCATATTACCTGACTCAGAGAGACACAGAGGGAATATTCATGCGATTCTTAATTGTATCAGAAGTCATAAATATTAAATTATGCCGCAGGAGATTTTTTTTTCTCTTTTATATGACAAATACTGAAGTTTATGCCAGGAAGAGGACACAAGGATATGTCCTTTCTGTTAGAGCACACTGACATTATTTTTATTTGCATACTGTTCAAATGTTTAAAGTCAGCATGTTTTTTAATTTTTTTAAGGATTATGTTCATATATTTATGAGCACATTTATAAACAGACATATTGTGAAATCTTATTACTGTTACTATTTCTGTTTTAATTGATGAAAAAATATTCACAAGGCTAAATTTTCAGCAGCCATTATTCCTTGTATATTCAAACTAACTTTTTATAAGTAAATATATTTTTATATAAAATATTCATGAAAAATCAAGAGGTTTGTGGAAAAAAAAAAGAATCTTTCTTTAATCTTAATTTAAGCCCCACACATATTTATTTATTTATTTATTATTTTTCTGTCACTTTTGTGTAATTTAATGCATCTTTGCTTAATAAAAGCATTAACTTCTAAACATAAACAACCAAAAAAAAAACATATACAGTATTATCATAAGAAAAGATCCACCAATCAGAGAACTCACTGTTACCATAGAAACAGAAAACCACCCTCAAAGTGTTAAGCAGTGACCATCCACTCCCATGAAGCTTTGCAAATATGTAGTCAGCTTGCTTGCAGAAGTAAGTATTTTTCATTCTCTTTTCTCCTTTGAATCAAAAAGATTCATTTTAGCTGTTTGGGTTGGTTCAAGGCTTAGGCCTCTTATTAAATCATCTCCTTTAATGTCTATCGAGGATTAAAAACCATCAGAAATGAATGAAAACCTCAGCTTTCTTTGCAATCAACAGCAGTATGTTGTCACAGCATCCACTCATAGCAGCCATCAGCCCTGGATTACTGATTGAACGACTTTTTTCGAGAGTACACATAAACGTACACATAAAAAAGAAAGCAGCGCCAGATTGAAAGCAAGAGTAAGAAAGATGCATCTGGGCTGCCGGAGGCAATTTTAAGACAATTGCTCCACTATTCATCCTGTTATTACATATGGCCCCACTTCATCAGAAGGACACCGGGTCACACTTCCACAGCAGATTACGCTGATACATAAACAAGAGATGTAGCTGTGTGTTGCCAGTGGGGAGACATGGAAGCTTGATTCAGAAGAAGGAAGCTATGCGACTCTGAAGGCTGAAATGATCTGCAAATCCCTCGTCTACCTCATGCATAGCACAGTCCAACATTCCCCGGAGGAAATGAGTTTCCCTCAATGCAAAGCAAAACAAGGCCTCATCTCCGCCCAATTTAATTCTGTGTACCCAGAGCCCAGAAAGCATAACATCCATCCCCGCTACCAGGAGACAGCCGCTCCGTCAATCCGCTTTTCTCTCTCTACAGATAATATTCTCCGTACACAGGATAAAGTCTGTGAAGAGATCAGGTGAAATAATGTGGAAATAACGAGACGACGGAATCCCAATATTTTTCATGTGGCTAACATTGCCGATTATCTTTCGGTCTTACATTTTTGGTTCTGGGTCAAGCGTAATGGAATTATGGCACATAACTTCAGAGAAAAGATTGAGAAAGAAAGCAAATCGAGGTTGAGTGTGAGTCTGAGTGGAAAATAGTGGGTTGAAATTGGATTTATGGCAAAATCTGTTTGGGGTCCGACACAATGAGACGGGTTTTATTAACTGGGAATGGGATTTGTGAGCACACCGATGATGGTCCAATCGAATTAAACATGGATTTAGCCATGTAACTGTAATAACAGACGGAAGCTAAGGTCAGACGCATCGAGGACGCTAACAAGGTTAAACAGAGGGGAGGTCTGGAGAGAAGAAAACAAAGTGAAGTAGAAAAGACTGTGAAAGTAAAGAGGGCCAGCGATTGGGCGTTTATCATTTCACCGTGTCTTTAGGGGCGTCTTTGGTTCCTCGCTTGCCTCCAGTGTGTCTGTGCCCCTGTGTCCCACAGCTTTAAGAGGGTGTGTGTGTGGGCTTAACTGTCTGTTTGCCCTTCAACACTAGCTTTGTTCCAAAACATACAGTGAGCTACTTCCCTGTACTGTATACATAGGCAGCTGCCTTCTAAGGCAACTAATGCACACGTGAACGTTCTGTTTGATTTTAATCAGCTAATTATTATTTTCATGATCAACAATTTTATCAAGATTGCACCGAACTGTTTTAAAATTTTTAAGATTCACAGTAACACCACTTAATTTGAAACCTACATGTATATTACATTATACATATATTTATAATGTATTTTGTAATGCATTTTATCTTTTCATAAGTAAAAATTTGTCATATGTTTTAATGCATTATACTTTCCAGTGGTGTTACAATTTATTTTAATGCAATTAAACAATTATTTATGAGATCATACAGTACATACAAGGCATAAGTAATGCAATAAAACTACATTTATAATGCCGTAAGTATTACCTGATTAACTTTAAATGATTGTTAGATGTAAAATCTTAAAATAAAGGAAAATGAGCATGCTTAATTAAACATACAGTATAGACTATACAAATACACTATTGTCCGAATGGTTATGGTAAAGATTTACTTTTATTAATAAATTTAAACATTTATTAAGCAAGCAAGCATTAAATTGATCTAAAGTGATCTAAGGTGGCTTTTTAGGTTTTGTTCGTGTTTTCATGTCTGAAGCCAGTTTCACACAGAACGCGTCAGCAGGGCGTAAGTAGCGTGGAAGCCTGGTCATGTGTTGATGTTGTAAACTACTCTCGGTGAGTTTGGTTTGTTTTATGCCAAGTCAAGTCTGTTCAAGTCAAGTCTCAGATTATATTTGTATTTTGGATCACTTTTGTACATAAACTGCACTTTGGATTAAAATAATGATACTATTTTATATAATAAAATAATACTACCCAACAAACCGTTTGAAATCCGTATATATCCCAGGTTCTAATATTGACAAACACAAATAGAGATTGTATTTAAAAGTGCATAATTGTAAATGGCACTTAAGAATTTTAAACAAAAAAAACTGTTTATTCTCAACGAGATTCATCGGTACATTTACAAATCAAATAAATTATACTAACAGTCAACATTTCTTCCTCAATCACGGGACTCATTTCTCCACTTAACTGATTGCAGTGCATTTTGGTATTGCTCTCCAGCAATTCTATATTACTATTTCAATCTAGCTAAATTAAGATATCTTAAGAGAGGCAGAACTAGATTGCATTTTTTGGAACAGCCTTTGCATTAAGAGTGTGCACCTAATGCCTTAAAATGCTGTCTAGGGAGGCAGCTCAATAGATTTTGGAACAGAGCTATTGCTATTATGCGAGAAACATAAGGCATATGAAACTTGAGCTGATCCAATCTGCATTTGCATTTTAGTTTCCAGACTCTATATGAGATGCCTGTCACACATTATTATAAACATGACGTAAAGAATATGGCACTGGGGGCTATTCAGTTGATGACGTATGATAAACATTGGATTATTTTGATATTTCAATTACAGCCTCCTTCATTTAGCTTTTTATTTGTTGCTCCTAACAACAGTCAAAGGGATTTGTCTCTCAACCATTGTCATGTTATTGTTCTTGGGTGTAATTTCAACATCTCCTCACTCCTTTTAATTCAAAGCAGCCCAACTCCACCTCTCTTGGTTTCCGTTTCCAGTGGGCTGCTTATCCTGCTTGTTTGCTGTTGACCCTTGGGGTTGCCAAATCCCTGCCTACCAATGTTCCCCACCAAAGTGATTCCGACAGGCACATTAAAATGCAAATTCCCGCTTCCCCGCTCACTGCTATTTTGTCACATTCCCTCTCATGAGAGGCGCCAACCAGAGAAGGAATTATATGTGGGGCCCAGGGGTTGAATATTCAAACGTTCCCCTGATTACTCTTCACCGTTGCAACCATTTAGCCCTAAAAATTCACTAACTGTTTGCTGATTGGCCAGTTTATATGAGCAACACTGGTTTTATCCAAAGACCGCGTGCTGTTCCTGCCTTCATTCAAGTAATGATGAGCGCCACTCTTAAAAAATAAACAATGTCAACGTAATAATTCTATTCATACTTGATCGTTGACTTTCCCTCCATAAAGTCAATTTTAATTGATTCCAAATGACCCTTACCCAGCATGGTTGCGCGTTTGGCTCCAGAGTGGCGATATTTTAACTTTGGAGAGTTTCCAAAATGCAAACGACTCTAAGGCTAATATGTTTGAATGAATCTTCCTGTCTGCCAGAGTGAGTCTCGCTGGTTCTCTGATCAGCTAAGCTCAATTCCTCACTGTCTGCCGTCTGTCCCATGCAGGGATGACTTACTTTTCGGCTGCTTGCTGTGGTCTTCATCCTTTTACCTAAAATAGCCCTCCGTATGTCATCTGTGTTCTTAATGGCATTTAGTAGAAACTAGCATCTGTGTGGCTCTATGGGTGGTGGGCGGCGTAATTACACCTTGCTGCGGCCAACAGCGCCTGCTCTCAGCTGGGTCAAACATCCCCACAAACTAACCCTGGATAACATTCAAAATCAATGGAAGTCGGGGCAATCTCTGCCGACAGGGATGTGTAAGTACGACTCCTTACCGTGATGCTGTCCCCAAAAAACTTTACCTTTTCCAGTTCTAAGGCAGCATGTGGTGGCAGGGACAGTGATTGACTGGAGCTATTAATTCAGAAGTCAAACCAGCCAAAGAACTATAATTTGACACTATTTTTAGACTCAAGGACTACCGGTTATCAAGAGAGCGAGCACAGAGGAGGAGAAAGTCAATAGGAGGGGAGGGTTGAGGAAAACTGTGGGGACCACAGTGAATTAAAAGTTTGGGTATTTCTCTGATTCATTACAGAGTTGTACAATTATAGCTTAAGATTGATAGAGAGTTTTCCCAGATTAACTCTGCTCTTCATGAGCATGGTCTTTAGGAAAGACTGGTTTCAGACTCAGTCATTGTGTCAGTCCCAGACAGCACACCCATGGACCGCCCTCAGCCTGTTTGCTGGCTGTCTGATGCTCACAAAAATGCATAAAATTGCTGATGGGATGGCTTTATGCAGCTAAAAGGCACACTGTGTTTTCAATCTGTCTACCTAAAAAAAAAGCTCTTTACTGGGTTGATGTGTGCTTTTTTGGAAGAGCTACTGTACTTGATGGATTTGACAAAGTTTGCCAGGTTAATGATATCAAAACTTTGAGAGATTATATAGTTTTAGATTAGTTTGAGGCACTGCAATCAAGTTCAGATTAAACACGACCAATTTACTTAGCTAATTTGTTTTTACAAATTTACTCTGCCAATGTGGTCTTTACACATATTTCCCCCTTATTTCACGTGAAAAAAAAATAAACTACTTATTGCATTGATATGAATTAGACTTGCAATAATTTCTCTGCATCACAAAGCACCAAGTTGCTAAATTAAAGGAATTGTTTATCTACAATTAAAGATTACAGTTCTACCATTCAAATGTTAATGTGACACAGGTTGACGGATCATGGTGTGATGCATTTGAAACTTTTACATTATAAATGAGGCAAGAGACATTTGGTGCTCATGCCATCTCCTAAAAATGCACTTGTGTTTAAAATGATCACACTGCAATGCAATGGTGTCCTCTGAAAGGACCTTGAACAGAAAGACAGTCCAAGAGACAACATGACACTTGTTTTTCCACAAAGAGAACAAGATTATCCAAATAACTGCACCACTTGGGCCAACAATTAAAAGCGATCTGGCTGAGTAAAAGGATGCCAGACTTGTATCAGAGCCAAATGGCGTGAGAGAACAGAGAGGAGGGCCGGAGGTGCCAAAAATCCAGCTTTAGACCTCTTCTTTCGGCCCTCCTCTAGTGATTAAAAGAAAAAAAAAAAAAAGAAGAAGCCAGTCTGATGTCCTCTCTGAGATGGGCACTAGGCCCAGAATTTACTCTAGATATGTTTAGGGATGCTGCCGATTGGTTGAGAAACAGGGATAGTTCACCCAAAAATGAATATACTGCCATGATTTCATCATTGGAAGTCAATAAGGATGAATGACTGTTTGGTTCCCAACATTCTTCAAAATATCTTCTTTTATTTTCAACAGAAGAAAAAAAATCTGATTTGCAACAAAATTCTGTGAACAATCTTTTTAATGCACGTAGCAACGTAGCAATGGGTGACTAGTGTTAACGACACTTCCTCTCTCACAAATATTTACATTCAGGTGGTCTGAATTTTCAGGCTGTTTTCAGTCTGTGCTGCTTCATTTCTATATATTTGCTGACATTTTATGGGTCACACGACTCTATTCAGCAGATGAACAACAAAAAGGCATGGTTAATAGCTCAGAACATCATTTCCATAGAGATTTAATTGAACAAAAGTAATTTGCCGTCTCCTGAAAGATGCCCTTTGCTTTCCGCTGACTGACTGGGTGCAACCCTCAATCACCAGGGCGGTTATTCAACACCTATTTCAAATGATCACTGATTTTATTACCATTTTCTCTCTCGCCCCGCTGGGATTTATGGTACATTTGCAATGTAGAGTAACCGTGTCCTGACGAGGCTCCAAATGTACCTGCTGAGAACAATTATCAGTTCATTACATCGATGACTTCCTTTTGACCTTACTTTTAAATGGATTTGCAAGAAGGCAAAGAATCTGATTTCTTTAAAGCCCACTCTAATATGCTATTTATGCATGCAATATTAATGCGTTTCAACTGTCCAACACAAAAACATTCATCTTCTCCCACATGGTTATTTTGGGCCTGCTTTGAATATACTTCTCAACTAATCATGTAGTTTTACTTCAGCGGTTTTAGCATGCAACTAAATCCTGCTCATTAACTTCAGCCTGACATCCTTTGCCGTCCAAAACTTAAACTTCAAAGCACAAACTTCTTCCCATCACCTCTCGCTGAGAGATTCATTGTTATTCGCATTACTGCATTAAGTCTCTAGTATGGCTTTGCTTCTGTTAGCGCTTCGCTCACAATTCAGAAACCAACCTTGTTTGATTCAAGATGGTGAATGCCTAGTTGCCAACATTCAAGTTTGGATACTATAGACATATGTAGATATGAGTATGGTCCAATTTATTTAACGCATATCATTTTTCATATATATTTTCGGAGACAAGGGGTAAAGAGCTGGACCATAAAATAAAATTTTAATAATATTTGAAAGTGGATTTAAACAAATATATATATTTTTTATATATTTTATGTTTATAAATTTGTTGTAGTTATATAGTATCTATACTGTACATTGCTATACTATTTTTTGAACTATATTAAAATGTATAAAATGTTAAAATATAAACACGTTTACCAAATGAGACCGCTTTATTTCATTTAGTCTGACTTATTGTTGGTGAATTTGGTTCAAAATATGTCTGAAATATTCCTGCCTTATCTAAACTTGCTTCATGAAACAGGCCCCTGGTCAACTGCTATTTTGCCAATTGTTATATTTGGCCTTGTCCATGGTGCTGATTGTCCTTGCCACTGACCATGGTGCTGAACATCTAAGCTGTACTGCTACATTAACATTTAATGCTTATTAAATTTAATCAAGGGCACCACAGACACTGAGTGGAATATTGTCTTTTTAAGAACCAATGCTCTCAGATTGTACGCTGTTTACTGCCCTGTACTCAATTGCTGTAATTAATAAGACAATCTAAAACAGTTGCATATATTTCCGGTGTATGCAATGTTATAAACAGAGCACAGAGCAGCTTCCCAGACCACACAGTGTTCACTGCACATTATTATGATAATGATTTCAAATGCATGACCAGCTGTGAGTAAACAACACTTCATCCGGTAAGGACACATTTAACGCTCAATATCTCTCCATTGCTACATTCTAATTAGACACCATCATTGTTACATCCTGTCAGTGACTGTAAAGTTCAATGACAATGGATTGTTAACCCTGGTGGATCTATTCACCTAAACAATGAACACTATCTGAATTTACACACAGTTAACATTAAATACTGGCAAAGTCTCCGCCACTGAAAGACAATTTGCTTGCTGTAATCCATTCCAAAAAACCCAGAGTCCCAACCATTTACTTGGTCAGAGATTTATTTGTTGACAAACTTGCGATGACAGTTTTAAGTGGCTAAAAGCCTTCATGCTTATTTCTCGGGGGGGATCAATAAAGTTCATCTGTGTTGATATTTGTCCATCAATAGGAACTCCAGATGTCTTTCCAGCATTCTCATAAACACAATCCATCGAGGAAGTCTGTGAAGAAAGAATGTGTTTTATTGACTCTTTAAAGGAATATGTGCTCTGCTGGAAACTCATATCAGGCAGAGAGCATGGGCATTAAGAAAAAAATAAATAAATCTCCTGTTTCAAATGTTGCTGTCTGAAGTCTAATTACTGGAATTACTGGTATTTGGTGTTTGTTCTGCAACAGAACAAAATGCATGTTTTTCTCTTATATATCTTACATTATTGTTTTGTTTATTTATTTATTTTACTTTTCCAGTTAAAATATCTAAAAATAATAGAATAATAAAATAATATGTATATAAAATAGCATCATTTAATTTAGTAGTAAACATGCATAGAGGTGACAAAAAAGACATTTAAAATGTTGCAATGACAAATATATTTTAAATAAATGCTGTTTAAAAAATTTTTAATTTTTATTTTAATGAATTTAAATTTAAATTTTAATGATTTGTGAAAGATCATGTGAAACTGATGAATAAGTAATGGCTGCTGAAGATTCAGCTTTAAAATAAATATAATAATATTCACAATATCACAGAGTACCATACATTTTAATCAGATAAATTCAACCTAGTTGCAAAAGTACATTAAATGTGCAACATATTTGTATATTTAAATGCTAAACATTTATCTTCCCTTCAAAAGAGTTTCAAATATTGATAAAATATATGATCAATGAAAAAGTCCCTCCCTCTACATCCATTCTGCATCTAATTATTCATAGGAAGAAAGTAAATATAGTGATTCATGGTTCCAATAAACACTATTAGCTTTTTTTAACATGTGAATGTAAAAAAAATATATACATATATATTAAACCCATTGCCCCCAAAGGTAATTTTAAACTCTCCAGCTCTTTCAGTTGCTTTAAACAAAAGGCAAGTCTATATAAGCAAAGACTCCCAATTCACAATACAAATGAGCCCTGCTATAATATCTGCCAATTTGTGTGAGCAATAACATGAAATTATAGTAATTGCAACATAAAATGTTTCCCAGTTTAATTGCTTTCACTATCCCATAAGGTAAATTAAATCTCAGTGCATCTCCTAAATGAACCACAGGCACATCGTTATCTCCTCCAAACAAATGGAATGAGTGGCCATAAATGCAGCTTTAACTCAGACGACTAAACAAATCGCAGACGGGAGTTCAGAATGAGCATCATCTTTCCCCCGTCCCATTTTCACACGGTGAGTTCATCATAATTTTACCCTGTGTTTAATCAGTGGAATTCCATTACCCATAATGCTATTTAGCAACATTTTGCACTGCAAAAGGGCTTGACAGGGAGATAATCAAAGCTATAAAGAGCTCTTTCACAATTTAAAGTTTATAGAGATTTATTACAGCTAATCAGATGGTGAATGCTTAGATTTTAAACAAACTATACCGGCATTGCTCTGAAAACACATTCTCCTGATAGTCAAAACCCAGCTGATCTTTACAATTGCTATTGTCAGTCATAACATCCCGAGAGTAAAAGTGACAGATTACATTAGGAAAGATATATCACCCAAATACTTTACTTTAATGGCAGATTTTGCGTCACAAAGCACACCAAACAAAGTTAAGGATCCATTTGTGAAAAGTTTCCGAATATTTGCTACATATGAAACTCCAGGTGTCACATTAGTGTCTCCAAAAGTCAGAAAAAATGGCAGCCTTATCCCATAATTCACTTTGACAGCACCTCCTCTTTTGACACTCTCCAGATGCTTTAGAAAATCTGAGAACTACTCCCATCGGTGACAATCATTTTCTCTTGAGAACAAAGCACTTTGGTGGTAGGAGAGGACGAAAAAGGGGGGAAGAAAAGAGAAATCGTGAACAACGGCAGCTGCAGCCCCTGGCTTCTCCGTTTGATCTCGGGTTTGTGAAGGAAGGCTGTGAGAAAGCCTTTCTGTCTGACGGAATTAGTCTATGATGAGTCGTCTGGCTTTTTAAGTGCTCTTATAGGTGTGCCCTGGCTGTAATGGCACTGAATTACTCTGACAGGGTAATCTTCATCAAATAAGCCGTGACAAGACAACCAAGCTTAGGGTATCTGGGAACTTGAGTTGGAAAATGGAGAGTAAGCATTATCTGTGTTTGCCGACAGAATTCTGTAGTTTGTTTCTTCATCTGAACAGATTTGGAGAAATCAAGCACCACATTACTTGTCATCACAGCATGTTTCACTCCTGATTCGTCTTGGATAGATGTTCATATTATAGCCAGAAGGGACAGTTTCAAGTAAAAACACCTAAATGACTGATTTGTTTCTTACAAACACACAGCTTTTCACTTCACTGATAGACTGAAGTCATGTGGATTGCACTCTGATTGGACTGACGGCACCCATTCACTCCAGAGTAGCCATTTGTGAGCAAGTGATGTAATGCTGCATTCTTCTCCAAATTTGTCTTTTTGGTAATACTTTATTTTAATGGCCCCTTTTGAACAATCGTTTGACTATAAGTAACTTTGAACTACAAATCAACTAACCATCATTAGAATATTAGTACACTGTCTGACTGGTATCTGTTAACATGTCAACTTATTCTTACCCTAACTACAGGTAATACTCTACTAACACTCTAAGGAGAGTTAATAGATGTGTAGGTGCAATTCAACTTATAGTCAACAGAATGTATTAAAGGGACCATCAAAACAAAGCAAAACCACAATAGATAATTTCTTTAAATGGTCACAAATGTAGTTTGTTGAAAGTACTACATTCCACTACATGGAAACTGGAAAGTAGCACAGCCATGTATTATGCATTAATGATGTGTTTCTGACCTTTGTAGAGAGAGAGAGAATAAAAAATATACAAGTCATAAAAACATTTTTATGAGAACCAATGGCACTTCATGAATGGCACTTCAGTGCCCAGTGAACTCTCTGGCCCGGTTTCACAAACAGGGCTTAGCTTAAACCAGGACTAGGCATTAGTTTGATTAAGATATTTAAGCAACTTTAACAAAAAGAAAATATTACAGGTGTGCATCTTAACACAGAACAATGAAACTGAAATGTTTTAAGATTTGTCAGTGTAAGGACAAAATTAGCTCAAATATACAAATAATAGTAAATCAGAATCATTTAAGATTCTATAGGGAATGTGAACAGAATCACTGTTTTACGGCGGATCACTGAGTCTGCCTGCGATTCAGTGAACAAGCCGTTTAACATCAACTCTGCGTTGGATATAAAAATCCAGATTATAGTGTAAACACTATTAATAAGCACAGTAGCAAGATCGGCAGTTTAAGACATTAACTTGTAAGCAAAAAACACAAGATACTTCTCTTTTCAACTATAAATATGGCTTTATTGGATAAACCTAAGACACATAAACTAAACTAACACATAAACACACACATTCATATGAGTTGCAGGAAGAGAGAAAGTGAGGAAAGAGTGAGTTTAAGAGAATGAAAATGTGAAATCCCAATTATACAGCAATAGGTGCTATTGCATTGACTTGAACAACCATCAATCAAAAGATTAACCCTCGCATTGAGTTGTCAATGAGGATAATATTAATATAAATTTCACACCAGTTCAGCTTGAATCTGGAGGTTTGTATTTGCCCTGCTTGTGTGGGGCTACTTCTCGCTAGTTGCAGAAGGGGCTTCCCCGAGGTTGCTGATTGGCTGGAAGTCAGTCTTTGTGGAAGTCTTGGGAGCTGATGATTGGGCGGTGGCTGAAGAAGTTATTGCGGTGCGGTTTGCGAAGCACTGCAGGCAAAACTTAACTTACACAAACTCTCACGGAAAGAAAAGAAAGTAAAGAAATAAGAAAACGAGACTAGAGTGGTTTTCTTCTCATCGTGGCAGGCAGCAGCAGGAGTTGTGCATGCTGGAGCACGTGGTGGATCTCTTTAAGGAACGCAAAAGATGGTACGAAGCATAGTTTTAGCTGAGAGCTAAGAACTAAGGCTAGGGCTAGAGTTAAGAGAGAGGCGTCAGAGGGGTAAGAGAGTGAGATTTGAATAGCGTCCTGAGTTTTAAACTCATGAAATATCCCAAAATCGTGTTTTAACCAATAGATTTGATTCTTGCTTAGGGTGTTGTGAGATTTCTCCTCCCGTACCATAAATCTAAGAATGTTATCTTTCCTGTCACATGGCCTGAATTTTCCTGCTTTTGCAGAGAATAATTTGGACATGATTCATATAACATGAAATATATGATATATCTGACTAAGGATTGGAGGGAAGAAACATTTCAAGCAAGAAAATTGAAACAAAAACATACCAAACACGGATATTAAAGTACAAACCATTCGTAAGTTATTGAAACACATATAATGAGTGATTAACACATGATAATTAAATGTGTGGGATACATATAATATGCAGTTATGCATATCAGTGATTCAAGTCCGCTTTTGAGTAATTTCAGGCCTGAATAGGCATGAAAATGCAGTTTTGTGCAACATGAGTTCAGTTTTCTGTAGGGTGAACATGGTTTTGTGAAACCCAGGGGTTAAAGGTCTCCTGAGGAATTTTTGGCTGGTCACGAGCTATCCTGAACTGGGAGTTGGGGGATGAGGATCCATCCAACAAAATCTTTAATTATTTTGCCCATGTGATGATAATGATGATAATGATGTCCTGTGCCTTTGACCATTATCTTGGTTATTTGCACAATATTGACAATCTCCTTCCTGAGTTGGGATTCTCAATGTGTTATTTTGTTTTAATGTTGCAAGCTGTCCTGTGACAATGTCTGTTAGATCCGCTTACAGTATGCAACCATTGGCTGATTTATGTTTTCCTGTCGTGCGAGGCCTCTATGTGGAATTTGACTCTTCATGTTTCAATGTTCTGATCAAATTTTAAGTGGCTGATTCACCCTGATGACATACATCAGGGCAAGATATTTTCATTTTAAAACATGCAATTTAGTCTGAGACTAGCTTAAGCCTTGTCTGTGAAACTGGGGTTCTGTGTTTTATGTTTGCTTTCATAGACTCATTTCTTACGAACTCATGTCTCCGCCCCGCTTGTCAGTTGTCATGGTGTTTCAGTGTTGGCTCCACCCATTGACCTAGTTTCCTGTGTATAAAACCCGGAAGTGTTTGTATGTTGCCACGGTCCATTAGCACTGTCAACCCAGATTACGCCTTTGTCTCACCCCATGGATTGTATTTATGGTTGCCAACTATTGCACGGACACTGACTACTCTCTCGCCTCACTTCTGATGCTCACGATTGCCAGTAATGACCCTGTTATTGCATTTTTAGCCTTACACCAGTATTTAATTTTTTCCCCTATATGAAAACCAGTAGTCTTTTCAAACTCTAAGTAATCCTGACAGTATTTCATACATCACTAATGTAGTGAATAAATTGACGTAACACATTCCTATCCTTATCAATAACCATTAACCACAAGGATATTGATTATGGCTAATTTACATTCAGATGTATGATTCCCACTTCATTTCTCATCTTACCCCAGTTCATTCCAAAAGAAATCAGTTCTATTCTGCATATAGAATGTAAATCAGACTGTGTCATTGATCTGCGTGTTTATGTTCCTGGAGGCAGTGGAGTGAGCTGCATATTTCACATGCTTTCGGAGCTCCACAGGTCTAATAAGCCCTGATGCCTGAAGACAGAGCGAGAGCTGTCTCTCGTTTAAACAGACAGATGTGGCAGGCTGTTTATGACTTGTCTGAATTGTCTATCTCTAATTCAGACATCAAGGAGGAAATAACAGAGGACTAGAGTATGGCTTCTCAACTAGACTTGGTTCCTGAAATTGTATATATTCATATATATTTCCAAAAATTAATACAATTTGTACAATCAAACTATAAAATTGAGTTATTGAAAAAATTATATTTCTCTCACATCGGTCTCTAACAGACCTGTAACTTTGTTGACCTGCACCAGGCTGGGAAGACTGAATCTGCAATAGGTAAGCAGCTTGGTGTGAAAAAAAATCAACATTAGGAGCAATTATTAGGCTTTGGTTAGAGAATGGAAGACGCCAAAGCAGACAGAGAGAGACAGAGAGAGAGAGAGAAAACCAGCATGCGTTTGAGAGAGAGTCTTCTTTAGATGCTTCTCTACAACACAACCTGGATACAGTATAAAAATATGAGTGTACATAAAGAGGAAAGCCCATTGCATTTCTAAAATGCCTCAGTCTTTGATTTATCATCTGACTGGGGAAATAATTATTTATAACCTTTCATGTCACAGCCCGGAGCCTCGTCCGTCATAAACAATGTGTTTTGAGTGACTTGATATTTCTGGGCGTTGAAAAGGCCGGTGCTGTTATCAGAGCTCAAAACAGATGTTTATGCAGACTGGCTTTGAAAGGTGAAACCCTGGCAAAGAAACGCCAGAGTAATAAGTGTCAAAATGATGAAAGACTGAATATGTGAGTAAACTATTATTTCAACATATACACAGTATCTCATATACACATATGTACATCTCATACAGTGACCTCCAACAGTTTGGAAATACCTTAGGCAAAGTATTTTAGACAGTGTTAGCAAAATTTTTTTTTCTTTTTTTTATTCAAATATTGCAATCTTTTTTTTTTTTCAATTAAAAATACAAATAATAAATATATGTATACTATGCTTTTATATTTTATTAAGTTGTCTGTTGCTTTAAAGAGTTTCTGACCACCATTCTTATTTTTGATTTGTAAGCTAAAGTAGAATATGTAAGATACATATGTTAAGAGCTGAAAAAACAAACAAACAAAAAAACTGCTGTGTTTCACTCCGGTGGAAAGAGAAATAGAGAGAGATCTGTAGTTCTCTTTCCATCTACTCTTCACTGATGTCATTTGGTGGCACCGTCCCCTATGCTTAAACTCGTTCTGGGGGATATTTTTCCATCTCTGCCTCTGTGTGTTTCTCATTTAAGGGCATGCTGTATGCTTTAAGGGTGCAACAGATGGCCTGGCAGGGAGAGATGCTGTTCTGCCGTTCTGGTTGAATTGTTTTCCAAGAGAAACAGCTTGAAACTGTGGTTGTGTTGATCGTGGGTTTGTTCTGTTTTACCTCCACACAGGGAGGGAGCTCCACTGCAGATGTTCATCTCTCCATCTCTGGTGACACTGTCACCTTTCAAACACTTCCAAGCAGAGCAGGCATCTGTCAGACGAGAAGCTTACAACGTGGAGGAAAAACTGCTATTTTGGTAAAATAGTGACAAAACAAAACTTCTCTGTCAAAACTTTTAATTACTCTTTTCTTGATAAATAAGTGCTTTTCAACCAACGTTTTAAAGTAGTGGATGATACACTTTTTTCAGCACTAAGAGAGAAAACATGATTAAAAAAAAGAAAAACAAAAAGTATGTATTTCCAATGCTAAAGTGCAAATGCATAATTCTTTAAACTCTAATACATACTCATATAATACAGCCAAAAATAATAAATAATAATAATAAAAATAATAATGCTTTATATTTAAAAGTTAATTGTAAACCATTTAGAAATAGACTTAAGAACTATCAATATAAATTACTGCTTTAAACCTTATTTTGTCAAATTGAAAAATTAGTTTTGAAATGATTGAAATGTAAAAAAAAAAAAAAACTGACACTGACATTATTTGTGGATCATTGTGATCATCTGTTTGGACTTATTTTGATGGCACTCATTCACTTCATAGCTGTTATGCTTTCCTCAGGGAAGCAAGGGAACACTGGAGTAGATGAGCAAATAATACTTCTTTACTTAACATAGAGCACATTGGACATAAACGACAGCATTGCATTGAGTAGACAGGACAGAACAAATAGAAATGAACACACTGTAAATACAAGAGGGGAGAACTCAAGACACCTGCGGAATATGGCTGGAAACAAATTAACACAACGAACAGATCAAGGACAGGAAACCCCAAATAAGGGCAAAGGCCGACACACAGAATATGTAGCATCCATTCATGGTGAGCAAATGGTAGAATGTAAAATTTCCACAAATCCATTTAGATTAAGAAACAAAATAACTAAATCATCTACATATTGGATGACCTGAGTGTAATAAATTTATATAAGCAAATAAAACATTTTGGTTGAACTATTTCCTCAATGCCAGCAGTAATTAAGCTCTATAAACTCAAAAATCTGCTGATCATGTTCCCAGCATTACAGAAGAAGCTGAGTTCATCGTGATGTAAGAATGACAGCATTAAAGAGAATACCTGCGCTAATATAACATATTGACAGGAGCAGATAGAGATGTTCAAATGATGTTTGATGGAACAAAAAAGACACTTTTAGCTTTTCTCCCGCTAGCAAAGAAGCTCTACACAGCACATCCTAAGGATAGAGTGCAAAAAGATCAGTGCTGCATAATTGCTTGAACTTGGCAAAACCACACACACAAACACACATATGCGCACACACTTCACAGCCCCAGACAAGGATTTTTGCCCCTTCATTCATCTCAGGAGGCAGTGGCGCTTTCAACATATTGGCATTTCTGAGCCGCTTTGCGGTAATTGTCAGTCATGTGGCAGTTGCTCGTTTGTTTTGCTGACATTTTGCCTTTGCCTGATTGTGTATTTAACGGTGGGAAGGGAGGAGAAATTAATTGGAGTGGGGCCTAATCTGTCTGCTTGAAATGTCACCTCTGTATTGCCCATGCTGACTCTGACACTGTGGCATGGAAAGGAGACACAAAGAAAAGGGTGGGAGCACCAAAATGAAAGAGTATATATATATATATATATAAAATGAGCTGTTAGCATGCATTTACATATAATCACTTCTCAGAGTGATATAATCACAGAGCAAATCTAGAACAACAGAGACTAAAAGAGTAAAGAGAGAATGAGGAAGAGGAAACTCTTGATTACCGCTCCACTGGGTGTTTGGACTAAATATTAGCTCACTAATGTGAGGAAATTACCACGCTGTGAGAGGTGTGTCTCCTCTGGCAAGTCTATAGATTTTCTACATGAAGGAAAGTAAACACAATTGAGATCTCTTTAATATCCTTTTTTTTCTCCTACAATGTGATTAACGGAGAGAAACCTTGGAGAGAAATGGAGAGAAAAATACCATAAGTATTTATTTTTCACATGCCCATCCAATTCTGCCAAAACTGTGTATTATATGAGACCAGTCCAAGAAAGCCTTATCACCAGAGCTGCTCTGATAATACTCTTTACTTGATACAACTCTCCTCAGACGGACACAGAGACTAAATAGTGTTCACTACAGTCTGACAAATTAAGTTTGTTTTTAACTTTGTCAAAATTATGACAGAAATGTATTACTATTGTACAGTAGCGTGTACTCATCAAAATAATAATAATGGTAATACATGTCTATAAAACATTTTTTAAGGGATATCCGAGAATATTACACCAATTTTTCATCCATATATAGGTATTTTGGCAAAAAAAAGAAAAAAAAAGACGTTGTTAACATCTGATAATAAAAAAAAAAAACAATTTCTTTAAAAAAAAGGACTCACGACGACATATTGATGGCATCCACTATCCAATGGCTTAAAGTCTGCTTGGTCGCTGGAAGCCCCTTCTTGGGGGAGATCAAAGCATATGAGCAACTGCTCAGACTTTCTCCACAGTCTCTGTGTACGTATGCGTCCCGTGTTCGCACTGGACACATACAATTTAGCTTCTGCTGACCAGGCTCCCTGAAGGGAGTGGCTGAGGTGTAACCATAGGTACCTTGGGACTGTAACCTGCTCGCGGGTACAGGAAGGCTTTGGCCATGCCAGGCACAGAGTCGAGATGTGTAGGGGCCATTGAGAGCACCTGAAGGTCACCTACTCTGCTCAGAGAACACAATGCTAGCAATAGTGTGGTCTTTATCGTCAACATACAATCTGAAATCTCCTCTATGGGCTCAAATGGTGGCCCACAGAGGGCTTCTAACACAAAAGCCAGGTCCCTGATTGATACCCAGGATTGTACTGGTGGCCTTAACCTCAGCACACCGTGGAGGAAGCATATGACCAGGGGTTCTTACCAACTGTATTTCCACAGAGAGAGGAGTGGTAGGCCGATATAGCCGCCACGTAAACCTTCAGGGTGGAGTGAGTGACCCCAGTAGAGAATCGGGCCTGCAAAAAATTCCAGAACTGTACCGACCGGGCAGTTTACTGGATCTTGCTGGCGTTCTCTATACCACCAGTCCTTGGACCCGATTCATGCTACGACCTGCTTCACAGTGAGCAATCTGAACTTCAGTTTCAAAACTGAGTGGTTCAATAACCTGAGATCTAAGATGGCCTCAGCCCTCCATTCTTCTTTGGAACTATGAAGTAACGGCTGTAGACCCCACACTCTTTTTTCTGTGAGGAGGGACCACCTCGAAGGCTTCCTTCCTCAGGAGAGTTTGACTTCTTGCTGCCCTATTTTGTTGGAGATATCCAATAACATACTTTGCTTCCTGGCAGTGTGTGTATCTTGCACGGAGGAACACGCACTTTGTATGATGGTGAGTCGCCCTCGCCCCTTTTCTTTTTCTTTTTTGACAGAGACACTTTTAAGCTAAGACAAACATACAGTCAACAGAAAAAGCTAGTTTGCCGTCCGCATTCCACGTGCTTACATGCTTCCTGGCCAGTGACGTCACCTGCCTAAGACGTCCCAACTCATCATTGGCTGATTCAACACACATTTCAGAGCCGTCACGCTGAGGGTGTTCCCATAGCGTCTTGTCGATGCAGCTCGAGTTCCTGAAAAGGAACAAGGAAAATATTAAGAATAATAATAAAAAATTATTGAGCATTAATAAAAATAAGAACTGATTCTCGAGCACCAGATCAGCATATTAGTACAAGTAATAGCTGCTGAAAATTCAGTTTGGCTATCTCAGAAATAAATTATATTTTAAAATATATTCAAAAATACAAAATGTTAATGTTAAACAACAACAACAACAATAATAATAATTCACAATATTACTGCTTTTGTTGTGTTGGTTTTGTTTAAGAAGAAAAAAAAAAAAAAAAACTAACAATCCTCAAACTTGTAAAGGTTAGTGTAATTATATGCTGCATATTTATACTTAAACTGCATGCAAACAATATTTTTTTTCCACTCATGAGGAACTTAACAACTCTTAAGAGTCTCAGGAGCTACGAAAAAAAAAAAAACTCTGTTCAGCAATTCTTTGCCCCTTCAGAGGACATTCACAGCAAAGTGTCAAAACTAGTGTGAAAAAGTATACGCGTGTATTCTCAGAAACAGGAGAAAGAGGAAACACTGATCAAAGTGTGATAATCCACCAGTCCCATTCCCTCCGAATAAAGCTTATCCCAGGAGACACCTTCAAAGTCCCCCACATCTCAAGAGACTAGCTGGTGAAAAGAACAGGAAGTTAGACAAGAGGAGAGTGAAAGTGGTGGGTGTTCTGTTAGTTTGAGGAATAATTAGTCTGAAAGGGTGGGAACAAAAAGTCTGTTCCAATAATAGCACTGCAATACTTTAGTGAAGTGTTCTGCTACAAAAAGAGCCTTCATTTGTGCTTGAAGAACAGAAAGGAGAGGGAGGAAATGACTAATGGCTCCTACACAAGGGTCAGGTGGTTAGTGGATATAGATAATACCGTTTTATCCTTCAGGAAAACCTATTTCGTTCTCCTAGTCTGTGCTGAATCTTAGGTAAGACTGAAGGCGTGCGGTGATGGATAGAACTTTCATAATATTTTGAAGGATCACGTCTGGAATCACTATGCCAACATTTCATCCAATACGCACAGCCTCGCCACCTTTCATACAGGAAGTCAGAAAGCCATATCGACCGCCTTCTCCTTTTCCTCTCACGGACTAATGACTGATGACCCTCACCCAAGGACCGCCCAACAACCAGAGCGGTGAGCAACGCTTAATCTCTGAAAAGGGCAGACTCTTGAGTCCAATGTGTCAAAACCATTTTACTATTTGATAAAAGCTGACCAGACTCTGTTTTTAGATAAAAAGCATTTGGACTTGTTTAAGACGCTTTCTAACAGAGAGTACATGTTTCCTCCAACTGTTTTTCATCGGTTTTTAAGCTGTAGACCTGTAGCTACACCTGTAACCTATAGATTTCTGGAGGATTTATTTATCAAAACTCTACCTACAATTGCTAAATCAATAACTTGGCAGTTCCCATAAACAACTCCAACCTCATTTCCCATGCTGTAAAATCCAGAATAGACTGATACTTGGTTTGGGATGTTCCAGCTGGTTCAATGATTGGTCAGTACCAATTCCACAGTGGTCATTAGACCATCTTGGACCAGCAATATACCAGTTAGCAGTTTGTCATACACGTTTAATGTGGTTAATCTGGTTTTTAGTACCTGGTTGCTGGTCAACCAGCTAATGAGCAGCATAAACCAGACAGAATATATGTTAAACATACAAACAAACAAACAAAAACCCTTTAAAATTTAAACCCTTTTAGACATTAAAAAATATGAACTTAAAAATGCATCACATCAACATGTCTAGTACTGGGCAACAATTAATCGCAATTAATTATATCCAAAATAAAAGGTTTTATTTATATAATGCATGTGTGTACTATATATTTCATACACATACACGTACGGTTTATAGTTTGAAAGAAATTACATGTATGGACATTCATTTATATACAGTGAGGTCAATAAGTATTTGATCACCCTGTGATTTTGAAGTTCTCTTACTTAGAAATCATGGAAGGGTCTAAAATTTTCAGCATTTCAGGTACATTTCCACTGAGAGACAGAATCTAAAAAAATATATAAAAATCCAGAAATCACATTGTTTGATTTTTTTTAACAATTTATTTGGGAATTACTGTGTCAAATAAGAATTTGTTAACTTGAGTCAAAAGCTTTTAATATTTGGTACAGAAGCCTTTGTTAACAATTACAGAGATCAAACGGTTCCTGTAGTTCTTCACCAGGTTTGCACACACTGCAGGAGGGATTTTGGCCCACTCCCCCATATAGATCTTCTCTAGATCTCTGTCATGTTTTGGAGTTGTCGCTGAGCATGACAGAATTTCAGCTCCCTCCAAAGATTCTTGTTCTTCTACTCCAGAACCTTGATATGCTTCTTACGGAGCCACTCCTTGGTTTTCCCGGCCGTGTGCTTTGGGTCATTGTCATGTTGGAAGACCCAGCCACAACCCATCTTTAATGCTCTGACTGAGGGAAGGAGGTTTTTGCCCAATACGTCACAATACATGGCCCTGTTCATTCTCTCCTTAATACAGTGCACTCGTCCTGTCCCCTGTGCAGAAAAACACCCCAGAGCATGATGCTTCCAACCCATATGCTTTACTGTAGGTATGGTATTATTAGGATGATTCTCATCATTCTTCTTCCTACAAACACCGCGAATGGAGTTAAGACCTAAAAGTTCTACTTTGGTATCATCTGACCACAGGACTATCTCCCATGGTCCCAGCTCTCTTCATGGCATTGACCAGCTCCTCTCGTGTAGTTCTGGGCTGATTCGTCACCATTCTTATCATCATTGATTACCTACGAGGAGAGATCTTCCGTAAGGCCCCAGTCTGAGGGACATTGACAGTCATCATTAGCCTCTTCCATTTTCTGACAATTGCTCCAACAGTTGTTCTTTTTTCACTAAGCTGATAGGCAATTGCCCCGTAGCTTTTTCCAGCTTTGTGAAGGCCTACAATTTTGTGTCTTGTGTCTTTTGACAGCTCTTCGGATTTGGCTTTAAACATTGATCAACTTTAAAGGCACTTCAGATAATTCAGACTATTAATCCATTTCATCCATTGTTGACCTAGAGCTGGTGGAATCTCATCATCCCAACTATACAGTAGTTTGTCCTGCATAGCTCCTGTAGAATGAGCTTGACGAATGAGGTGACAAATATCCTAAAGGATCGTAGACTGAGCTGATCACAGACAAAATTCCACGTCTGCTGTGCATTCGCTGTTTGCAGCCAGTCTTGAAATTAAACGTGTCTGTCTGCACATATCATTGGTGTCCTAGAGCTCTTTCTTGATAAAACATTTCCCAGATGTCAGTCATAAAGGCAACCAGTTCCTGACTAACCCTTAAAAGAACTCCAATTAGTGAGCTAGTTAAATTAGGGCCCTGCAATAACTGACTGTTTAAAATGGCGGTTCCTTTGAATTCAGCTCCACAGTCAAAAACAACCCGCAGTTTGTCCTTACGGGGGTGGTACACTCAATGATGGGGAATGTACCAAACCTTTCCATCATGTCGCTCAAGCTCCTGCTTTGGCACTTCTTCCGCATAGCTCTGGTCAACCATGTTATTTATGAAGTCTGTATATTCCTGCTGGAAGTTCTTGTTCCTTTTTTAAATTTGTGAAAGGCGCTGCTTAGCAATGGAAAGATTGTTAGGCATATTAACATTCTTGCTTTTGAAAGGCAGTTTCAAACTGTAATCTCCTTCTTTGAAGTTTACAGACTCTTTCATAATCTCCATTAATTTAGAATCTTCTCTAGACATTTCTTCCTGGTCGTCAACAATGTTTCATGCAAGGACCGAGCCAGAAGCCGAGCTCTAGTCCTAGCTAGGGTTCAAGCCTCTAGGGTTCGGTGTCCGCCGTCCTCCTTTTTGCACATCCCTTTTTTGATACCACACTTTCACTGGTTTGATGCTCAAATGTTTGGAGGACTGATAACTTTGCAGAAGAAGCAGCTATTTCAGCATCAAGATTCAATTGCTCTTTTTGTTTCCTTTACTTTTCCACTTGTTCTTCAATATCATGTCTTTCTTTTAAAGATTCTGCATGGGCAACAAGAGCAGCTCTTTCAGCCTCCGCCTGGATGCGTGCTTGTTGGAGAGACTTGGATTTAGTTGAGCTAGACCTACTATGTCGACTTGATGTATGACTGCTCATCTGGGCTTCAACATTGGAAACACTGTCATTAGGGTTGATTTCACTATCAGCACACTGATTTTCAATTTGATGCTGGTCCATCCATTTATTGCTGCTCCGGGTGTGTGTTCACAGTGTGTGTGTGTGTGGTTGTTCACTTCTCACTGCTGTGTGTGTGCACTTGGATGG
>JAUMHI010000053.1:14688025-14725142 GCA_032359435.1 Enteromius unitaeniatus | reverse complement strand
GAGGGACTATGTCTCTCGGCTGGCCTGGGAACGCCTCGGTGTTCCCCTGGAAGAGCTGGAGGAAGTGTCTGGGGAGAGGGAAGTCTGGGCATCCCTGCTTAGACTACTGCCCCAGCGACCCGGTCCCGGATAAGCGGAAGAAGATGGATGGATGGATGGAGGTGTGTTAACTAAAAGAGCCATGCAAAATACCCAGAACAGGGACACGCGAGGCCTGGAATTGAGCTGTTTTTTTTTTTTGTGCCAACGTCTCCAAGATGCTTCAAAAAAACCTACCTGCAAAGCTACAGTAATGTTCAAAGTTTTAGACACTGGTGTAAAAATAGATTTAATTTATTAAATAACTTCTATTAACTAAATCAAATAAATATTTGGTATTACAGCTTTTGTCCTTGCTTTTCATAAATAAAGTGATCACTTATATCAATGTACATGTGGACATTTGAGTTTCATCTCTTTGAATTCTGGGCATGTAGGCTTCTTTTTGAAAGTGTGTTCTTGCTTTAGGTGTGTTTCAAAAGTGAAGTAGCCATCACAAATGAAGGCTTTTTATTTATTGCCTGATCTTTGAATACTTCTTTGGGTGTTTTCTTTTGTTACAGCCTGCGACTCTCAAAAGAAACCTCACATTGCTTTAAAGCATGCTACAAAAAGGAAGAAAAACATTAGTGCCTACACATCAGTGTAAAATAAATTCTATTTCAAAATCTGAGCTGTCTTTCTAGGCAGCATTTCAAGGCATTTTCGACATGCTCCCAATGTGAAGATTGCTTTATTAAAGGTAGTAATCTTATTCTGTTGTCTAAAATGCCTTGTTTAGGCCAGATAAGACATAACTGTATGCAAATTATATTTTACTATTATACTATAATACTATTACACATTATTATTTGATATGAAAATTATGGCATTTTAATGATACTGTGAACAGCATTTCACATATGATGTGAGGATTTTCCTTTAAAATGCAGCTGCTTATGTGAGTGGTGGACAGAAGAGCAGCTCTCTAGGTTTTGGGATGAAACCAGAGAATGTAATTATCTTTTTGGTTAGTAAATCATAGACACACACATTCTGTAGTTCCATGCCAATTTAACACTGTCTGCACAATGTTGTACAAAGGGAAAAGGTGCCTATTAAATTACCGCACAAACTGCTGCCGAAACCTGGAAAGCAGATGTTTCTAGTGATGCCATCAGTTCCAACTCTTCACTCTACCCTTGTGAGTGAAGCCTGAGGTTTGACATTGATTTGACGCTTCTGTGACTGTAGCATCACCTGGGAGCTGTCCCTTGGGTGATGCCAGTAGGATGTAATGTGCTTTTTTGCCAGGGTGAAAAATGGCATTGTCTCTTTTCAATTTGGGAGCCCGATCCTGAGAGGGCTTGTGCCGGCTGTGAGAAATGAGTATCTCCGACTTGTGTGTTTGGCCTTTGGAGGAACATCAGAGCAGAGAAAGTAGAGAGCTCAAGACATCTGCTCTATCTCGCTTATAGATTTGCTGAAATGTGAAAATGTTCTGGATCAATTCTGTATCAGCTTTCTCTGATCTGTTATAAAATATGCATGTACAGTACTTTATATATGAGTAGTTGATGTATCAATGTGTCGTATGGCATGATGGCAAAAAAGTTAAAAAAAAAGATCCCATCACATGTAGCTTTTAAATATAAACATATAAAAGGTGCTCAGAGTCATTCAAACACTAAACACCATCATGGTGAGACTTATTAAGCTGAAATATGCAATAAACATTCATTTAACAATATTACATGTGACACACAACCCTAATAAACATCACTGATTAGAGAAAAAACTAAGAAGAAACAGATTTTATTAAAGAAAAAACATCAAATTCAAACAAAATTTTAAATGAAATGCAGGGTAATGTAAGTTTACGTTTTTCCCTGTAAATGTTACAGGATTTTACCGTTAACCATTTAACAGTTTCTTCCTGTAGCATTTTCACAGTTTTTTACAGTGTATATATATATATATATATATATATATACAAAACATGTTTTCCTGAGAATATTATTTAAATTGGTAATCATTTTATAGTTTTTTCCCAGTGTAAAATGAAGTAAAAAAAAATATGTTTGTCGGTTGTGGATGTAAAATAAAAATGTTCTGAAGTTAATAAAAGAGGCTCTGTGTATTGTTGTGTGTGAATACTTAAACTGTTATTGTCTCAACGGAATTGCTCTGTGCTCTATCAGTGAAGTTCTGTATTAGTATACTAAACTTTTTTTAAATTTTTGGCAGAACAAGATGAGAAAGGCAGAAGTTCAATGCTCTGCTCAGTGGTCCAGAGCAGCAAGGCACATCCACTACTTTGCACACATGCATGCACATACACAAAATACACACTCACACTGCCTTACACCTACATGCACAACAACTGCCAGATTTCATTTATTGGTAAATAATGTAAACAGAAAATACAGCTAGAGAAACAGCAGAATTTCATGGATAGATTTCCAACAACATCATTATACATATATGTATAATGATGTTGGTTATTAATCCATCCATGAAAATCAGTGGCTCCAAAAAGTGTTTGGACACTTATGCCAATACGGATTGATTCTCATTCACAAATATTCTCCTGGTACTGTGCTAGATGTCACCTTCAGCCCTTATGGTCCACAGCCCATGCTTTTTAAAATTTTTTTAAACCCAGATTAGCTTCATTTGCCTAATTTCTCATGAGTGCCCCCTACTGTTAAAATGTTTGCTCTATGTCCATACTGAAGGTGACCAGCAGCTGCTGTACCTGCTCCAATCAGCAGCAGTGATGCATGTCCCTCTCCACCCTCACCCCTCCATCATCCAGTCCCAGACCAGCCCAAGCCAGACGAACACCAGACCTGCTTGTCATAGTGCTATAGTTGTGCTGAACTGTTATAAATCACCATTACCAAAAAAAGGCTTTCCTTTTTATTATATATAGGATCCATTAAGGGAGGCAACCTATTCCCTCGCAATATGTCAGAACTAAATAGAGAAACGATTGGTGTGCTGCTCACAAAACTAAGCTAAGCATTTGGAAAGACTCTCTTGGATGTGGCAATTTACTATTTACAGTATACTAGTTAGGACACATCTAATATTTTTTGTTACCATTTTCCCACGTTTTTATATAGAAAAAAAGTCATCAAAACCATGCAACACTGTTTTAAGTGAATGAAAGCATCCTGCAACGTTTTAAATCTGAAAGTGCATTGTGTATGAAGTTATTTTCTCTTAAAAGAAAGTAGTGGTTTCCCCAGTAACACTGTGTAAAAACACATCATCCATTAGGCAGTCTTGGGTGTTGGACTTGTAACCCAAAGGTTGTGGGATTGGGTCCCAGGTCCGGCAGGGATTGTGGGTGGTGTGAGTGAATAACCACTGCCTTTCTCCACCTCCTTCAGTAGCACGACTGAGGTGAGACCCCCTCGGATTAAGGTACCAACTGCTTCCTGGGTGCTGCAGCAATGGCTGCTCTGGGTATGTGTTTTGTTCTTCACTTCTCACTGCTGTGTGTTGCACGTTGGATGGGTGAAATGCAGAGCACAAATCCCAAATCACTTTACTTCATAGGTTTCAGAAGATAATTTTTAAAGTGTGCATTGCCATCTTGGCACTTTTGGAAAATCAAAACTGGGCAGAGAGCCGGGAGCTGGTTGATGAAACCACACCCGCTTAGCTCTACGGTGGTGACAGCAGAGGCATTTCAACAGAAGGAGTCTATGGGACGGATTCCCTTTTGGAGCCAGCCTCTAGTGGTCTGTCGATGAATTGTAGTTTAAGTCACTTCTGTTTTTTATAAGAAAGTGGCACTGCACTCACAAAAGCTGCTTTATCAGGTATTATAGGCATGATGAGAAGAAAATGAGACAATCAATGCAGATTAGCATCACACAAAGGAGGGGGTTGTAAAAGTGAATCGTTGAACAAATTTACATGCACGTGTTTGTATACACAGTACACAAACATATGTAAACGAAAACCTTTATTTTGGACACGGTTAATCGTTTGACGGCACTAGAATGAATTATTCATGTACACATACTATGAACTAAATATGTACATGAAGTTACATTTGCAAAGATAGTTTCTCTTAAAATCTTCAGTATGTTTCAGAAACAAAACTCTTGTTAACTGAAGGCTGCAAAGTTCATTACTTACAGCTCGTTACTGAGTGCATTCAAGCTGATTTATATTTGATATTAAAATTTAATAATGCAATATATTTTTGAGTTGCTATGATAAAGCAAGACTTCTTTGAGGTGAGAAACGGGCGTCAGCCTTAATTAGTCACAGAGCTGGATCTGAACCGGACTCAAGGAGAGGGAGTCATCCACCCTCCCTGTTTGGAAAACAGCCATCAAAAAATGCTCTTTCATGTTAACGCTGCAAAATCGACGGCACTGAAAGCTTAGTGCCATGGCAACAACATTAGGACTGCCGAAAAGGAATGAAAGGTAAAGAAAGTTCCCAGAATCGCTGGCATAAAATATGCAATAAACTGATGTCTAATTGACCACACAGATGCACATGCACGCCGGTACACAAGCAATGAGAATTAATTAAATGTAATTTGTTTTAGTTGAGTAAAATGGAAAGTGTTAATTCATTTTCATGCCACAAAGATCTTTTATGGAGAGGCACAGCAGAAAAAGCACTTTGAAGAGCAACATAATTGAAATTTCCTTTTTTTTTCCCGTCAGGTTCCTGGGTCTAGAAATGACATGTCTTTTGTCTGAATGTACCGTCCTGCCGCTACGTTTTAAGTGACACTCATGAAAGCTAATAGGAGGACAAATCATTTGTATAAGCTGCTCAGTTTCCAGGCTGTGCGTTTGTCCTTGAGTGTGCCATAGTTTCTCTCCTTCTCCTCCTCATCTATTCTTCATTTATCTCACACAAGCTCATTTTCCTCATTCTTCACTTCTCTCCATCTTCCTCATATTTTTCTCTTGCCTTCTAAGCCTATTATCTAATCTCTTTTTCCTCTCCCAGTGAGAAACCTATTCCTCATTTACCACCCACTCCCCTCCCTACATATTTTACCTAAATTCCCCTTCCTTCTTGCTCTGTCTCTTTAAAACACAATATGATTTTGTGTGAATAATTTTGTGAGTGGAGGTGACATTTTAATGACTGTCAATCATGTAGATGTTACCTTGTTGACGAGTGTTATCATCGCGCCTTGGGTTCGACTTGATTCTGTCTTCCCATAGTCATGAGATTTCTGGGCCTGATCTTCAGTGTCTCACTAAGCATCGCAGTTCTGCACAGAAAAAGACATTTTTAAAAATGGAAATCAGACAGCTTCGATTCCTTTTAAACATGGTATTGATTAATAATTAAATAAATGTTCCTGGGTGCCGTGATAAAATAAAATAAAATACTAAAATAAATGTTTCCACTGATAAAACATTCCATCCCCCAAACAATTACTGAAATCATTATAACAATAGCAACATTTCAAAAGATCATCACTACCTCACTAAGCAATAGCAAGCTTTAGCTCTTTGTCCATCCTGTGAAGTCTATTAATGCATATAAATGGCAAATTAAACACATAAAAAGGAACATACAGTATAGACATCACCATGCCATAGCCATAGTTGCTCCTGTAGAAACATTCATTTTCTGTAAAGCTGATTTGCAACAATGTATACAAATAAGCATGAATCGAATTGAACTAAACACACACAAGCATATTTATGAATGTCTGCTAAAACCCTTTAAAATGAAATACTTTCTAAGATCACAAGCATTTAAAATTTTTAAAAACAGAATTTAAAAGACAATGTACAATGGGAATGACTAATATAACACATAACACACACCTTGAAAACACTAAGACGCTTTGGATAAAAGTGTCAAGCAAATGAATGAATTAAATTGTTTTTAATGAGAGAAACAGAAGGAAGGCTCATTTAGATTTTGCTCAAAATGAGAGCTTAGCTTTGCTCTGCTTAACAAATCCTGCACAAATTTCTGAACCCTGAACATTGTTTATGGACAACATGTGGGTGTGGATTGTGGTTCATGCTGCACCGAGTTTGCATGAATTTACACAAAAAAATATCTTAGATGTTTATTGCATCTACAGCACCCAAAGTTGAAAATGGAAGAAAAAGTCTTCCAATTGCTGTCGTCACAGTTAGCTCGTCTGCTACAAGCTCCCTGCAATCAATAAGCACAGTGAGTGATCATTAGTGCTAATCGGTTCTCTGTTTAATTGTGGTTTGGGGTGTCAGAGTTCACTCACCTTTTCTGAAAGTTCAGTAGTGGATCAACAAGCAGGTTTAGACAGGGCTTTACATGGAAATGCTTACCTGTTGCTGAAAAGACTCATGGCATAAACGTACCTTGCCACTCTTTTTAGCGAGACACAAAATATGTACCATTAAGTACATATCACTGCCATTTCCAAAAAAAATTAACAATAGCGGCAGTAAAACTCTGACACCTTTTATTCCTTTTCACACAAATTTACAGAGTTTAAAGTAAATTAATAAAGGGTAATTTTAACACGATTACTTGAATAATATCATGTGACTTTAAAGCAATATTAATATGCTGGGAAATTTGAAAACTGATGCTTTTGAATGTTAGCATTACACATATCCAACTTCATATTTATGGGTTTTCAAAGATGGTAGGTTTGTTTGGTAGCTCACAAGTACAGAGACGTACTTGAGAGATGAGGAGCTCCAGGTTTGAATCCTGTGTAACTACGGTTCGACAAAACAGCTCAAATCTGCATAAAAGGAAGTTGAAATGGCACGGTTGCATTAACAAATGCCTTTTTATATCAGTTTTGCATGGCCAATCTAATCAACAAGCCTATTGAACTTTAATATGATGCCAGATTCTGGACAGTATTACTGATATCTTGACCACTTTTTCAGTATTTAGTGAAATGTGGATAGCCAAATAGATTTGGTTTTCCACAAATCTGTGAGATGTCTACAGCGCACAAGATGAGCTGAGGGTTGTCCATTGCTTCTGCCACAAGATGAATAACTGTTTACACACCGGGACAAATGAGGCCAGATTTACCAGTCCTGTCAACGGCGGATGGAGGATGTGCAGAGCATTTTCACAGCCAGCATGAAATACGGCCACACCATCGCGGGCAGCATAAAGCCAGGCACTCCAGCTTTTTTTTTAATTTGGATTGGCAAGCAAGCTGTCAGGGTGCTCGTATTTTATACCTCCCCCTCATATTTGAGGGTCCTGCTCCAGCACTGAGTGGCTCTCGATCATACCTGTCAGGGGCGTTTTATTGAATAACAGTGAGAGGGAAGATGGGCCACCTCCCTGGACAAAAATGCATGATGGGAGATAGAAGGAGTGCTGAATTGCTGAGATTGAGAAAGAAAACATTTTCAGCAACATTGCCAATACAGAGAAGATAGGACAGATAATATAATTTCAAATGTCAATACAAAATTATTTTAGTTTATTAATATGATATCATTCAACTTGAGTAAATGAGACTATTTTGAGTAATTAACATTTTTATACAGAAAGGATGGATTACTGAAAATCTGTAAGACTTCTATAAGACTTGTATATTGTCTTGTATACATAATTTATTTAAAAAAAAATATTGCAGTTTATCACATTATCAAAGTATCACAGTTAGCTCAAAATGGTAATTCTGACATTGATAATAAAAATAAAAATTTCTTCAGAACCAACTTAGCATTTTCTAATGATTTCTCAAGGACCATGTGACACTAAAAACTAGTTGAAAATGAGCTGACAATTCAGCTTTACCATCAAAGGAATAAATTACATTATAAAATATATATTAAATAAAAACAGTTATTTTAAATAATACTGTATTTTTGATCAAACAAATGCGGTCTTGGTAAACATAAGAGGCTTTTTAAAAACTGGCAAAAAAAACAAATAAACAAAAAACCTGCATACACACACACACACACACACACATATATACTGTGTGTGTATATATATATATATATATATATATTATGTGCCAGTGAATGAAACTTAAGATTAGAGTAAGATAAAATACAGTTACATACAAAGACAGTTTGACAAACCATTCCTAGTTTTCATTAGCAAATACTTTGCATAGACGTCTCTCAGCAAAAGCAAATTGATTGATTATGTAAATTCTAAAGACTAGAGAAATTATGCAGAAACATTTCATAAAAGTAAATTATGACTTTTTTTATCCAAGAAACCTTGACTAACAATCACAAACTAAAGAATAGTCCATGCCATTGTGAAAGTATAGTCATCATTCTTGCCAAAACAATGACTGGAGAGAAAAAAAGACTGTACTCATAGGAGAATTTGCCCTGAAAATTAGTCCAGAGATTGGTGCTAAAACAACATGTTTAAACCAAAACTAAACAAAACAACTTGTTGAATTCGTCATTCTTTTTTTCTCTCAAACTTTAAGTAGAAATGGTTTGGAGCATATTTTTATCTGAGCTGAAAGAAGCAGTATTCTTAGCAGGGTGAAGTGAAGTAAGGACAGACAATGTTACAATCATCCTTGTAAGGGTGTTACAAAATAATTATGCTGCTTTCTATTTTTATATTTTATATGGTTTAAGGTTGCAGGTTTGTTTCAAGGAGAATGCAAACACATACCATAATGTAGTGGAGCATGTGAAGAAAATATAATGAAGATAAATAATTCAAAGCCAAACATAGGATTACATTCAAATTCTTATTAATAATGATTATTCAAAATTTTTGGCCATGTTTTGTCATTTCATCTCGCTAATGTCCAATTCTATTGAAATCAACAGCAATTCAAGTTTCAGCCTGTTTGCTTCTAGATCTATCTAATCGCGTTTCATTTCAGTTAGGTAGACAGGGTAGGTAGGCAGTAGACAGCAAGCTGGCATGCTATAAGTTTTGTAAGTAAACAGATGGTTTGTTGACAGCGTCTGAGCACCTTAGGTCTCTTTTTTCACCTCTAGGTATAAATCAATCCTTTAAGCTCCATACCTCCTTCCTTTTCCATATATCAACAGAAAACAAACATTTTTAATCATCTCATTCACTGGAAATGCACTGTTCAGGATTTCATCACTGCACCAATTGCATTAAACAAGACCTTTAATGGTCATTTAAGTATATTGTGGCCACTAAACGTCTCATGCTCAAAGAAATGGTTTTCTATAGGATGATAATGATTCTGCATCTTTAGTGAATTTGTGCAGGAAGAGGAGGGGAAGGTAATTATTTGTAACAGTTGAAGTGTAAAAAATAGTATCAACAGCATAGAGCAATTATAGATTCAGCATGTGGTGCATGTTTAGCACTCAGGTACATTTGTTAAGTGCAGATGTTTTATTCGAGATCCCAGGAGGAAACAAACAAGTGAGTTTCACATTATAGACCCCTCTGTCTTTCTTTCTTAGTAAGAACACGCCCACAAAACCTGCACAACAAGACCAAACAACGGATGGGAAGAGAGTCATTACTTTTTCATATTGTGGCTAGTAAAACAAGGAGACGCCATTATCGCCCAAGTGAGATTAATGGCTGACATGGGCCTCAGCGACCAAAGCAAGGAAAGAGCTGAGAGAGGGAAAAAGAAAGGACAGATGGAGAGTGTGAGAAAGAGAAGGACTCACAGGAGAGAAAGGGTGAAGGGCATTGTGCCAAAGCTCATTGACTACTTTTCCCACCTTCTGAGGCTCTTTGCGTAGGTCGGATGAGTCACTTTAGAGATCTGATACTCTTGAGCTGTCGTCCTGTCCTGATTTAGCCCTTGTCTTGGCTAGGAATGCACCTACAGAGCTATAATAAGACATAGCACAACCGTAATAGCGTGTCCTGGTGCTCAACGTAAGACAATGTCCCATTAGAAAACTGTGAAGGTGATTTAGCAGATATTAATCAGTTTCAATGTTCAGATAGCACCCTCAGACTGCTGCTGAAAATAAAAGAGAGGAGTAGATCCAATCTGGTGGGCTATAACCAGAGTTCAGGATAGCAAAAATCTGAAATAACTTTATTTTAATCCAACACCTTACAGCTGAATTTAAATGATAAGAAGTGGAATTTACTGAACTTGAATTAAATTAAATTAAATTAAACATTTGATATTCAAGACAATTCAGTATTCTTTAACTCTGGTCCATAAAACTAAAGTTTAATAATAATAGCAATAATAATAATAGTTTCAGATGCTATTTTAGGGTGAAAAACATTAAATAAACAGTACCAGAAATGGCATAAAGGTTTGGACTTATTTGAAGTGAACTTAACAATATAGACAACAATGAAGGGACAAATCAATGCTAAAATATAGAATAAGGCATTAATATGTGCTTACTTCTGCTAATGTTTTCTTAAAGGAGTCATACAAAGCCAATTTTCCACTAGTGTAAGAATGCTTTGATCTCCCTGCCAAACAAAATTCAGAGAACTTCTCGAGGTATAGACTTCAATCTGTGGGAAAGATCTGGAAAGAGACCATCTGCTCTCTGTTCCCACATACATTCTTAGGCCCCCCTCTGTCCCTCTGAGCTTACAGACCAGGTCAGCGAAAGGTGACTTAGAATTGTTGAGAGGAATGTGCACAATGCAAAATATATATCTTCAGAATTCATAATCATAACATATCATATTTAGTATCATTTTCATGGTCTCATTGTGGTTGGAAATGTGGTCTCACTCTTACACCAGTGGAATAGACCAATAATAAAGATTTAAAATCTGAGGAAAATTCTGTTCCACTGATGAGGGTCTGCCCTCAATAAGGTCCCTGTCAGATGTTAATCCTCTTCCCCCAGGGACAGGTGGCTTCCTGACATCTCAGCAAAAGGCTTGGAAAGCCCTTTTGCTACTAAATTTATGACTGTTTTGTTAGGATCTGAATATTTAAAGAGAAGTGGCGAAACATTCAAGGAAGTTTTCTGTAACCAGATCTTCCCGCACGACACCGTGTGTTTCTCTATTTGCCAGGTATGACTCTCTGAAACATTTTCTTATTTGGTTTTATGTTTTACGCTGATCAGTTGTATGACTAAATGTTGATATATTCTTTTGAATTGGTATGTTGATTGACTGATTTTGATTGATGTTTTACTATGTCTGGCAAAATAAACATTATTTCTTGATTAATTTTAGAGTGTTGGAATCCATTATGACCAGTAGATTGAGAGGACTCTTTTGTGCGCATAATTTTACGACCAGGATAATGACACACTGAAGGCTTGGGACTGAATGGAGCAGTTTGCACGTTCGCTTAAACCTTTTGATTAATGCTTTAATGCTTATCTCTGAGGTTGACACGTCGGGTATGGTTTTAAGGCTATGTAAACTATTTTCTTTGCAAAATGCAGGCAGTTGGTGGCTGGCAGAGAAGGTATTAGCCCCCTCCGACTGCTGAGCAATTATCAGACTGGCGAGGTTATGTTTTATGAGATGGGACGCCAGACTCTGACACCATCAGGTCCCCAATGAACGATTAATTGGAAGGATAGCTCATCCTAAATAATCAAGCCTCTAAATTATGATACAACCAATTTTCGGAGCAGCATACAATTTATAATTTAAACTTAATTTCAGAGAATAACTTAAAATTGGAGTCAGATAAAACGAGGTAGAAGTCAAAGGTTAAGTAAAAGTCAAAGTTTAATAAATTAAGTGTTTTTCCAGAAGCGCAAGAAAAGACATACGCGCAGCATCCGGGCTATTAAAGCGGACCTTATATGATTCTATAGGGTCTTAATGGAAAGTTTGTAATATAGTTTGTTTTAAAATTTCTCAAAGATAGTTTAAAAATGCTCATTTTACCCTGTCAAAAACAGCTCTTTAGAAATCACTCTGTTCTGTGTACTTCCCCTTTAAATCTTCACGAGCTCCACCTCTCTTTTCCGAGGCACTCTCAGAGGATCTTTTTTTTTAGCCATATTCATAGTGAAACTTGCTAATCAGTGCATTATTAGGAAAGGTGATTTGCAAAGATTCATTAAAATACATTATACTCACTGCTTCTGCAGCTGGATCATGAATGATTCGTGCGAACATAAATGCATTTCGGTTGATCAAGGGCACGTTTCCCTTCAGAACCAAATGTAACGTTAATCCTCTGCGTCTTCAGTCATTCAGATGTCGGGAATAAATGACTACTGCTATGTTCAGAATTACATTCAACAACAAAACACCTCAATCTCTTAGGAGTCTTGCTTGTCTCTGCGTCTCAGTCTGATGACGGCTCACTCAGGGCGGGTCTGAGGTAAGACATCAGTTCAGTCTGTGTGACATGCTGCTGTCAATCAACTATTGTGGGAGTGGCCTCTGTCTGTGTGACATGCATTTGAGAATGGCTTGATTTCAGAAGAGGCAACTTATGTAAATTAAAACATTAAAAGAAAACTACTGGTGGATCTTCATCATTGTAGGGTGGCTGTGTACACACACTCCCAACACACATTTCAGTCCAAACAGCTTGTAAAAATGCATGTAGCACCGGATGACCCCTTTAATATGCATGCTAATACAAAACTAAGTAAAGAGACCCTAATATCCAATGTAAACCTGTTTTCTGAAAAAGAAATAACCACTAGTACATGCCCCAAAATTTCAATGTGGTCAAAATTTCGCTAAATTACTCCTTTGCCCTTGTGTGATGAGCATCTAGAGAGGGTGGGAGCAGTAGGAAAAACACTTAGCCACATGCTCTGCCTGCAGTGCACTCTTAAACAGGTTCCTTATTTATGCGGGTTATAAAAAGTGCATTAAATAAAAGCAGGGAGTTGCCCATGCCTGGGTTTTGTCATGCCGCTGTGATGCACTGCTGTCCATAACTCACTATGATGGACGGCCAACACAGAGGCAACACGGCCCTCTTAAAAAACAGCAGTTCATTAACCTGCTCCATTCGTATTCAAATCTTTTAAGGTTTAATGCATTCGGTAGAGTCAGCTTGTTTACACATAATGCACACATCTCAAAGAAATGGTGCAGTCCCAAAGACATTTGAATTGATGATACATTTATCTATTTTACATGGATCATGAGGGATGCAGTGCCTCAAATTCTGATGATTCAAGGGGTGGAAGATACTATATGACTAAAATAATATCACGTTATAGGACATGTTATACACATGTATATAACACAATACACTATACACAATTTTTTTCTTAAAAGAAATTCAACAACAAAAATGTATTTTGTAAAGATTATATATATATATATATATATATGTAAGATAAAAGAAAGGCATCAGAAACTTTAAATAAATTTTGTATTTTAAGCAAAAGATGTTACGATAATTCTTACCATTCCACATAAAACACCTCCTTTATAAAGAAAGCAGGAGGCTTTGGGGTTCTTTTGATCATGACATTCCAAACCATTTTATGACACTTATGAAGTGTTTTTTTTTGGGAGCATAACACCTGTGGTCACCATGAACTGTCACTGTGGGAAAAAAAATGATGCTTTTAGAAATTCTCTTTTTGTGCATGTAAAGGAAAGTGTAATGATTCACCTCGGATGGATCCATTTCCAGGCTTTTATTTCGGCAGCAACCAGGCGGAAAACACAACGAAAGTCCAGGCAACAAGTCGGATATCAAAGTCCAATAAACAGTCCAGATCAAAAACACTAGGAATCCAATAGGGAATAAACGCTCGGTAGTGACAGCAGTAGCAAATCAAAACTGCGAACGAGGTTATAGGCGCTGCAAATCAAAACAGCCAGACCCATTGACCGGGTTCATAGGGAGGACTGGGACGTTGGCGTTGGTTGGCTTGGTGGGTGAACCGACGAATAGCACCCTGCAGGTGGGTATGGGGCGGCGTCCCAGGTCTGCTCGCTCCGGTGTAGCCAGTGGTCCATGGTGGGAAGGCCAGAGGGTTCACTGGACCAGGGGAACAAGGGTGGTTGGTACCCCGGAATGCACTGGAATGGAGTCATCCGAGTGGAGGCCTTCCGTAGCGAGTTCTGAGCGTACTCTGCCCAGATTAAATATTGACTCCAGCCCTCTTAATGATCATGGCAGTAGGACCGGAGGAAACGGATAAGCTCCTGGTTCATGCACTCCGCATGTCCGTTGGCCACTGGGTGGTACCCGGACGTTAAGCTTACATTGATCCCCAGGTGGGTGCAGAAGGCCCTCCACACCCGTGACGTGAACTGAGGGCCTCGGTCCGATACGATGTCCTCCGGTAGACCAAAGTTCCTGAAGACCTGTTTGATGAGAGTCTGTGCCGTCTCCCAGGCGGTGGGTAACTTGGGTAGTGGAATGAGGTGGCAGGCCTTAGAGAAGCGGTCAATGACCGTGAGTATCGTGAGCTCGGAAGTGGCCAGTATCCCAGGATGGCCGGCACTCGGGTTGTCATGGAAAAGATGCAGGACCCGTTGGCGAAGCGGCTCGGGGACGAAGGTCTTGGTAGGGGGGCAGTCTTCTGGGACAGGCTCAGTTCCCTGCAGGGTGTTAATTTCATGCATGATGTCCCACTGCACTGGTGCTAGGATGAGTGACAGAGGTAGGATGCTTTCTGGCTGAGTGGGTGCTAGGGGAGCGTCGAACTGCCATGAGAGAGCGTCAGCTTTAGCGTTCTTGGTGCCAGGCCGGTAGGTAATACTGAACTGGAACCGGGTGAAGAAGAGCGACCATCGCGCCTGCCTAGCATTCAGCCTCTTGGTTCTTTGAAGATACTCGAGGTTGCGGTGGTCGATTAGAATGGGTGCCGTGGTAAAGCGGGTTTTCAGTTCTAGGAAGGACCTCTTGCTTTCCTCCGACCAGGGCAGGTGCTTGTAACTCCTCTTGGTCATGGATGTCAGTGGCGCTGCTATTTTGCTAAAGTCTAGAACGAACCGCCGGTAGAAATTAGCAAACCCCAGGAAGCGCTGCAACTCCTTCAGTGTTTGAGGCTGCGGCCAGTTCGTCACGGCGGTAACCATGCCCTCGTCCATTGCCATGCCCTCGGAGCTGATGACGTAGCTGTGAAACAAGATTCTGGTTCGGTGAAATTCACACTTTGACATCTTGGCATAGAGCTGATGTTCGATAAGCTTCTCCAGTACACTTCTCACATGCTGCACATGACTGTCGTAGTTCTCGGAGTAGATCAGAATGTCGTCTATGTAGACGATGACGAATCTGTTCAGCATCTCCCTGAAGATCTCATTGACCAGTGCCTGGAACACGGCTGGACTGTTGGAGAGACCGAAGGGCATCACCAGATACTCGTAGTGCCCATTGGTCATGGAGAAGGCCGTCTTCCACTTGTCGCCCTCCCTGATGCGAACGAGGTTAAAGGCGCTGCAGAGGTCCAGCTTAGTAAAGCCGTGAGGGTGGTGAGTTTCTCCAGCTGAGTCTGATGGGTTGATAGCACGGATGCTTGATGTCCCATTTCGCCCATCATACGATAGAAAGCCGATGGATCCGGTGGCGGCGAAGTTTTCTGTAGTGATTCACCTGAGTCGGATGGTTCCATTTGCAGGCTTTTATTTTGGCAGCAACCAGGCGGAAGTCAGGTACAGGCAAACGAAGGCAAAAGGGTAATCCACAAAACACAACGAAAGTCCAGGCAACAGGTCGGGGCAGGCAGCCGGTATCAAAGTCCAATAAACAGTCCAGATCAAAAACACTAGGAATCCAATAGGGAATAAACGCTCGGTAGTGACAGCAGTAGCAAATCAAAACTTCACACTGAATGAGCGTCCAGTCACAGTTTAAATAGTCCATAAAATGGCGGGTAATGCCAGAGGAAGGAACCAATGTACGTGCGGAAAAGGGGTCCGGGTAGGAACTAAAACTCAGGTGAAGGTTCCCGCTGTAGACTTCCAGAGAGCGCCACAGAGGCGCAACTTTTGACAGAAAGAAAATAACAGGTTTAGAACAACACGATGCAAATAATGACAGCATTTCCATTGGTGAGTGAATTAGAATTCATGTGGACAAAGTATCAAATGGCTCTGTCATCTAATAAAGTACTCCACTTTCACTCTACATATTGATTAATATGACAATGTTATTTCTTTTGTGGGTCATTATAGCACATTTAGGTTGAAGGGGTGTATATAGATGGAATATGCTCTGCGTGATCTACTATCAAATCTGTCAACTCAACTGTCAGCCTTCGGTTAAAATGCCAATATATATGGGTAGTTGACAAATAAACTGGACTGTGTCCTATGGTGTGACATAGCAAAAAGAAAAAAAAAAGAAAAAAAAAAAAAAGGATTACGTAAAAATAACGTGAGAAAGATGTATCTTCATTCTTAGAGTTCATTAAAGAGGTTTATTGTCAATGTTAGACGGGTGTACATATTTATGTCACACTACATTCATTATTTATTATGTACATATTAATACAAAATACATGTATATACTGTATATATATTTAAAAAGGTATATATCAAATATAATTACATATAAAATATAATAATATAAATAAGTGTATAGGCCTATATAAATAATAAATAAACACAGAACATATACGTACATTACTTGTAACCAAACAAATAATATTTTGGATGTGTTGACAGCACTCTTATGTTATATATACACATACACACATGCACACACTGTATACAAAGTCATAATACATGCAAGACTAATAAACCCTGAGTTTTTATGAATAAAAATTAACAAAAAGCCCTTTTCCTTCTACAAATGAACTATGATCTAAATAATTACATTAAATATTTGGATCTTTTGAAAGCCCTAATAAACCAAAAAGATGAAAACACTTTAGTTGCTCCTGATAGTGACCATTACTGTTTAAAGCTCTATGCAAACTAATGTGTGGGGGTGAAAGGCCCAGACCATAATCATTTACAGTGTTGTGCAAGTTACTTTCAAACTGTAATATATTATATATTACTTGTTGCTGTTATTTAAAAGTAATTACTTACATTACAATATTACTAATTAAAAATTGTACATGACTCCTGTATTGCTTTTGAGTTACTTTCACAAAATAACTACAGAGAGCATGCGTCAGCACAGCTGAAGAGTTCTGCATTCAAATACACGCAGTATTTTTTGCGTGGACACACAAATAAAAGTAGACCCTTAACAGTTCTGAATGAGGTATTACTCTTACCTTTAGCCTATCAGAAAAAAATGACGCCGTCTGCCGTTTTGTTTCCACTGGAAAAAAATGCAAGTGGTTGCACTGGTTCCTCCGTGTGCTGAAAGAGCCTGCTTTAGATTTTCCTCACAAAGTGAATATACCATCATACCATTGCACTTGTTATTGCAGCGCATGTTTAATGCTTAAACAGTGTTATATGCTTGAAATGTTTTATTTTATTTTAGGCAAGTTGTGATGATTTGAAAAGGTTAAATTTATATAAAAAAAAACAAAAAAACAAAACAAAAAAACAAACGTTACTTTTAAAAAAACGAAAACTTATATTTATTTAACTTATATGCCCTAAATAGGCCTTCACTTGACCGTGTCACACATACAAGGTTACCCCAGCGAGAGCGAGATCGATTAAATTAATTGCTCTGCACTGTATATACTAGAAGCTGTCCTTTAGTATTCATTTACAAACACATACACATGTATATATGCATAATAACTGACCACGAACAGCTGACTTTTTTATACATCAATGCCGTGTCTTGCTGTTTTTTGAACAATTAAAATTGTATTACTGTAATATATTACTTTTGTAACACTGATCACTTATATTTATGAGGCCTGTCACACACGTTGGCCACCTAGCCATGGACCTCCATGTTGCTAACCTCAGGGTCAGCAGACGTTGTAAAGTTTTGAAACCTCTCTCCATCATCATACTGCTGTCTCTCACATGATAGAGTAACGCTCGGCCCTATCCATAACCATCTACCAGTCTGTACAGTACCCGGCTGTCATCTCGCAGCACGTGGTGATTAGTGACTGACCGTGTGGTGACATTACGGCCAGAGGCCTCAGTCTGAAAGGACATCATCTGACAATTTAAAAGAAAAAGATAATGAACAGAACTGGCCTTGGTGGTCTGAATAAGGCGTTGGGAAAGGTTAACAGCCTCCCCAGCCAGTCTGGGCAAGGTTTTTGCGTTCGAAGGGATGGAAATGTCAAGGGACAGAGGGGGAGAAGGGTCCTGGTGTCCCGCAGATCGGTATGACGTTTGCATGGCTCCACTAAAAGATGCTCATTAACCCTGACGACTGGGCCGGCGTGACATTTCACAATGAGTCTGTTAATTTTGTTTGCTCCACCTGCGAATTATGGCACATGATTAAACGCAAACAGTGTTGATGACACAGTAGAAAAGAGTAAATTGCGATTCACTTTTTAATAAAGGAATCCAAATCATAAGAGCCTTCTGCTGCGATCCAGTGTCTCTGTGCAAAGAGAGAAACGTGTCGGTGTATTAGCATTTAACTGAAAAACTTTAAAAGACACAGATAAGATGCTTATCACAAATTCAAAATTTCTGAGCAGCAGTATTTGGGTTTCAGAGGATGTTTATTTATTTAATTTGCTTGTGTATTCATCTTCAGGGTGGAGAGCCATGGATTGATCTTCCGAGCTGATTTTATACACATGCTTCATGTTCCTTCGGGCCCTCCAAACCGCATGCTCCTGCATATTGATTGCAAGACGCCTTTTGGGGACAAGTGCCGTTGTGCGAATTTCAGCGGGCTCTCGGGAGCCTGTGAAAACACGGCATGGATAATCCATACGCTTGCCTTGAATGATTTATTAACAATCATTTTTGTTGGAACCAATTTGTTTCATTAGGCACCTTTGTTAGTTTATTGAGCAGCAGGGACAAAGTTAAAAATTAATAGGCAAATAATTGCCTACAAAGCACACCTTCATAGAGCCTTCCCGGTGAAATATTGCTTGGCGGAGCGATCAGGAATGACCCCCAATGCATTGAGAATTGTAACCAGCAGCCTCAGCCTTTATTAAAAAGTCTTCACGGGGTTTATGGGATAGAATGTATAATGTGTGATGCTGGTGTGTATTTACTGTCTGATATTTGCAATGAAGATCTGATAAGTTAATAACGTATGTAAATAGAATTTTGTATGACATTTCATGAAATTTTCCACCTTCAAAGCTACTTTATGTTCTTCAATTCGTATTGTTATTCTCTCAACTCTCTCAACTTTCAAAAAATATTTTTTTTTTCAAGAAAAACGATAAAAACAATGAAAATGTAAAATAAATAAATAAATAATAAATCAATTAAATACATAAACAACAATCTTCTTGTTTTTAATACTAAATAGTAAATAGCAAATATGGTAAACAGTTTGTAAAACTGTAATAATAATAAAAATGAATAATAATAATACATTTGTTTTGTTCAAAGAAACACATGTTGTTTATTTAAGAACTTAAAGTAGAGGTTTACAGCACATTTAATAATAATAACACTTTTTTATTATTATTACTACTACAGAAATAGCCTGAATAAACAGGCTGAGAAGACACTGTACCTAAAGGAAGTAAGAATTTCCCCACTTCACTTCGTCTTTACTATAGAAGTCACACAGCTCCCTCTTACAGACAGTTTTTAGAGCAGAAGGATGAAAGAAGAGATTATACCAGCCCTTGCAGACCTCCTTCCTCACCACCGTCTCTAAAAGATATTTAAATAAATTCTTTTAAAGTGCGGGTGACCTTTAAGGATTTTAGAGCAGCTCAGCCGTTCAGAGGTCTCCCTTGAGTTGCCTCGAACATTTTGTATTAGATACCCTTGGCTAAAGTCCCAGTTATGAACTCCTGTACTGGAATGGGAAGAGAGAGATGGAGAAAGTAACTTTGAATTGTTATGTGATGATTCCTTTTTAAATTGTCCATATCACAAAGCTGCCTTTTTTCCAAACATAGATGCAGGCTAGTTGGGTTCAAAAGTCTGGAAACATGTTGCAAATATGGATTTTTGTGTGTTTTTATTAAGCCTAGAGATAAACAGGTTGGGAAGTTTATATATATATATATATCCCCAGTGTGTTACAGCAAACTACTGTAGTCATGCAAATTGATCACTGAAAAGGCAATTCATACACAAATGCAATAACCTGACTGGGAGAAAAGGTGGTGAGTGGTGCATTATACAGTTACAGTATATGTATAACCATGAATAACATTTATATTTTCTGTGGTGGTCTACCATTTTCAGCTCAGCTCTGTCCAGAACTGCCAGCATGGCATTTTCTTCCCTGTCCTCAGAGAAAATCATCTTTGCTTCCTGACTTTCACAGGAACTGACAAAGAATTAGATTAAAGTCATGCTCAGCTGATCTCTTCCCACCCTCCTAATAGCTGTCATCGACTCTGGCCACAGAATTAAGTGTGCAGGACAGGATTTACTATTGCACCCCACCTGAAAAGCAACAACAGACACTGTTGTGTACTCTTCAACAGGAACATGCTTACACAAAACCTAATCTTCATCAACAAGAACATAACTACGAAGCATTGCGCTGCAGAAGTGATTTACATAAGTCATTTCCAAAATTTGGATGCTGGAAAACAATAACAGAAATTGCATAATCTAATATATAATTTCCACTTCTTTCCTGTACTCAATATCTCATTAAAATAAGCACATACAAAATAATAAAGCAGTGGTTCTCAACTGGTTTTCTTTAGAAGCACCCAGAACAGTTCTGCCCACATCAATGACTTGTAATCACCATCAAATTATTATTATTTCTTCTACTTTTTCATTGTAGTTCATTCAGTTTTTAAGAAAACTGCCAGACAAAATGTTTTCCAATGTCACAGTTAATTCTAACCAACATTACAATAATATCCAATCAATTTTAATCAATTGTGAGCACAAAAAACAAACACTGTGGACATATTTTCTGTTTATTCCTATGGTACATCTTCCTACATAAATATATAAATACTACACAGAAGGGTGATTTACTAGGCTTACACGTGGAATAAACACTGGGCTAATTATCATATTTTCTCATTACCATTTAGTAGTATTAAAAGAATAAATGCCACACAACTCGCCATACAGCCTTTGACATAAACAACAAAAGAGTAAGTGTTCTGTCCTAACTGTTTATTTCTCAATGCTAATTATCCATGTTAATATGATCAGCTGTGCTTTATGTTTTGCAATTAGCAATGTATTTTCACCGCTGTCCATAATTCTACCAGACTAGACCTGCAAAGTGCTGGCTGAAAACCACTTTATTACATTTTACAGCAGCTACAGCCTTATCCAGCTGACTGCATTTCCAAGAAATTTGATAAAGACAACCTTCTATCTGAGAAAGCCCTTCTATCAATCTATAACATTAATTTCCTCCAGATGAGGATGTGATACATAGTCTTTTCATCACTAAAGTTTCCGTGCCTGAGTGCAGCGAATGATTCATAGACCTCATGCTGTGGGGAGCAGCACTTTTTATGAGTTTCCCGCTGCACAGACAGGTGATGGGATGGCCCATCATTTCCCAGTTATGCAAGGCTAAGTGGAAAGAATTGATTGGCCGATGGTGGGTGAGAGCATTCAAATGAGGGAGGCTTTCCTCACAAAACCTACTTAGCGCTGGTCGCCTGTTATATCACAGGACCATTATTCAAATATACGGCTATACGGGTGGGCATACACACCAATGGTGTCTGCATTTTTGGTGCCAGTTGAATCTCATCATCGAGAAAAGCTGTTATCTATCTATTAAAGTCCAGAATGCACCTGGATCCCCCGTTTGGGCCATATACACTCTACATCATCCTTAGCACTACGGCTCTGGGTCCTGGAGGAACAACAACAAACCAATCATCTAAAGCGATGACTGGCTTTTACTATGGAAACTGAGCCATTTTCAGACAATCAACTAACACATTGTTTTCAGCTGTCAGTCTGTCATCTTTAAACTCATTTATTTCTGTTTCTAAATGCAATTGTTTTGTTTACTATATTAATTTATTACAAACTTATATATGGTGTGCAACTGGATTTTAAGGCTTAGTTCACCCCGAAATGAAAATTCTGTCATTAATTAAATCACCCTCATGTCATTCCAAACCTGTAAGACTTTTGTACCTCTTTAGAACACAAACATATTTTTGATCTAACCCTACATACACTGCAATACAAATGAAACGTAACGTCAGTAGTAAATCAGTTGAACAGTTCACGCGATATCGGTGGCAAAAAAAACATTTGCAATATAAAGAAAATGTAACAAAAATCACTCAGTGTGCAATAACTCACACAATCATGAGTGATATTCAAAGATTTTATTAAAGGAGCATAATTTCATAGTTTTGTGGCATTTACTGTACAAAGCCAGTGAATTATTTAGAGTTCAGGAACAACACAAATCTAATTTAACATTTACCAACCACAGCAAATTCTCCAAGTCACACTTTCACATTATTTGTGCTTTGGAGAAACCAGAGGTTGATTCACTCAGTTGGTTCACATATACTCGGATTGAACCTGTCTCTTTGCCAGTAAGTGGTTTGTGATCCAAGAGAAAATGTCTGTCTACACACACACACACACACACACACGGACGTAAACACCTATCACTAACCCAGCTTTCTTCATCCTGACGCCACTGAAACGAAGTAGTGGCAAACGTGCCAAGACAGGTAAAACATGTCACTCTCTACGATTGTGTCTGTCTCTCTCACCTGCTCTTTCTTTCGTACAGCTTTATCCAAAATGGGGTTCTGGCTCTCGCAGCAGGAATCAAAGCAGCCGTCTCAGTTCAATGACCAAAGTAATAGAGGAATGACTTAAGTTACAGTCTACTACTACGAGCTATTTATTTGTTTCATGTTTTATCAGAGGAAGCAAAGCAAAAGGAACGTGGGAAGCAATATTCATTTCAATGATGTGGATTTTCTTAAACTGCTTTCAACACATGCCGATATTTCTTCTTCAGGATTTCAGATAAAAATATATGAATACAGAGACCATTTCATTTTACAAATTTTATAGCAAACTTTACAAGCACAATCCATACAGAGCTATATCACTGATATGTGTTACCTCATCACCAATTTGTAGAGGAAATAATCAGTTTGTTCTAAGCTATTATATCGTCTCCTCGTCTCCAAAGTGTGGTGTGTGGTTGTGGTGTGTCCATTGTCCGTCTGTCCTCCATCAAACTCCAGAACCTGCAAGCTTTATCATTAGTACTCTGTCATTGTACATTGAAATACTCCATCGTCTGTCATACCTTTACATCTGCTTCCTGTTTATACATCTGACCCTGTTTATACTTACCCTCTCTTTGTAGTCCATTACTTACAGTTACATGTAGATCCCTATTAAATCCATTCTATTTTTACTTCTTTTTTTTACTTACAATATTAAACAAGTACTAAACTAAACTCTCATGGCACCTTTAAAGACATTTATCATCCAAGAAATAACATTTGACTTCATTAAAAAAATAATTTCTCAAAATCTAATTGTTATTGCATGACATCTTTAACTCAAAGCTGGATGAAGCTATGTAAAATCACTTTAAGCATCCACAGAAGTCAATGTGTAACATAATCAAATATTTATTGAAGCATCTGCTAAATTACTATTCCCCTGCTTCTCTTATGCATGCAACTTTAGTTCTTGAAGTTAAATGTTGTATAGAGAGTGGATGACAGGTCTTCTCTTTTTTTAAATCTCCAACAATTGACCACTATTAGAAAGAATCCACATAACATTAACTTGATACAACATGAGAATTTGATTAATGAAGCAAAAACAATAAAGCACAGAATGCCTAATTATCTCCGCTAAAAATAAACCAAAGGTCTGAAGCTCCACAGAGAAATCACTTTATGCCACAAAACAAACAAACGAACAAAAACCTACATTGAACAAGAACAGTTGTCAGACAGCATGGCTTGATTATTGTGGCAACAACCTTACTGGACATATCTTATGATATAAATGTGAGAAATATGATCAATCTTTGATTTTAGTTAGAAAGATGCATTAATTGTATTCTTGTAAACACAGCTGGCAAGTTACTAAAGTTATAATATTTTTACTTCTTTAAAAACTTGACGTCTTAAAAATCTTTCTTATACTGTAAATCATTTTTTTTCTAGAGCTTAAGCAGTTGCCATCAGTGACTACTGTGTTCTGTATGTAATGCTACTTATGCACAATTATAGTTACTTCAAGCACAAGGAATAAATCACACCCAGCTGAAAGAGAAAAAAAAACTAAGACTAAGAGTAACAAATCACTAAGAGTAAATTGAGTTACAATATATATATATATATATATATATATATATATATAGAAATGATAAATTAATAAATCCTACTATGCAAAAATAAAATGATGTATGGCAAGGTGGCCCAGATCCAATCTACATGTAAATTAGCAGCCTCAACATCAGGTGTTGCCACAGATCATCATTTTGCTTTTTCACAGTCTATTTTATCCACTTTCTTTACATTCATACATCAAAACATCTTCTCTCTCCACTGGTCATATTAGATAGTTGAAACATTATGAAAAACAACTTGGACACTTGGACATCCAAACCAGCTTGGACATTTCTGCTGGTCTAAGCTAATCAGGGATTTATTTGTATCTTTTCCCTTTTGTTTGTGAAAACTGCACTTATAGTCACAGTCTACACATGCTTTGTGGTTAATCTCGCAAAAACACCCATGCTGCCCTGCTAGCTTCAAGATAACAAGTGTTTAGTAATCCACTTCTTCACCTCAGAAACAGGTCTCAAGTTTTCAGGTCCCAACCCTTCTCTTCAACAGGGGCATGATAAGAACAGAAAGGACATGGAGGTAGGGCTGGCCCGACTGCAGATGTAGAGGTAGCTAGCAATCTGCCGGTGCCCTTCTCTGCCCATAATGCATGCAGAAGTGTGTGATTGATTTTCAGCAAGGGAGTGGGTGTCTTAATGTCCTAATGCATTGCTCTGTCACAGTCACTGTGGCTTGGCAGCCTGCCCTTTTCATGGAGAGATCTCTCGCTCGATTGGATGAGACCTGGGCAAATAAATAAAGAGAGTGGGGTCTAAGGTAGAGGAAAGCAGAGAGCACGCTAAAGGAGACAGGACAGCTCTTTTTTTGAAATCATCTTGACTAATGGTGATTCAAGAATCGATTTTATTTAGCAACACTCTGTGTGTTTTGGTCTACATCTGCTGTTGTCGCCTTGTCAACACGCCTCAATATATAACTCAATATATTTTTAGTAACATTTCCACTTTCCGTAATTCCTCAGAGTAAAGCAGCAGTTCATCAAACGTCACAGAGCTTTAGCTATTAAACAAAACAACAGTCTCTCAAAGAGAGCTAATGACTTGACTAATGACTTTAAAGTTAATGACTTTAAACATGATTTAAGCCTTGACATTGATTTCAAGAGGAAAAAAAATACAGTTCGAAAGTTTTCACACGTTATCAAAGGGACAGAGCGACAGTGAATGTATCAATCTCATGGCCATGACCGATTCTTTAATGAACCACTACAAACTGCCAACACATGCATAGCCAGGGTTATAAAAACAGACGTTTATTTGTTGATGTGTAGGAAACATTTTAAAGACCCACAGGAAGCCGAAACTTTATAATTACTCTTGTGTGATATAAATTTTCAGCTAATGAGTGTAATTTGGATCCAAAGTGTGAAAATAGGAAGCGAGGTGTGCAAAAAATCATACACAACAAGGTTAAACGTTATTATTCTGCAGCCAAAAAAACGTAAAAAAAAAATGTTACTAGCTATTCATAGTAATTTCCTTCTAGTTCTTGAAAGCTTTCCACACACACACTGTTCCCTTGTGCAACAAGAGATTGTGGTCATGCTCCACTCTACAATGTGTTAAAGAGGCAGACATCATATATCGCAATGAATTGAATGGGTACAGCAGTGGCGTCCTGGAGTCCAATTACTGTCTGAAAAGGTCTAACCCTCTGATGAGAAATATTTTTGTTGCCAAAACACCAATTTAGTGCATCAGTGGAGTGTTTCAGTGTAATGACTGTAGGTGTGCAGCTGTAGCAAGAAAGAAGGATTGGGGCAAGAAGCTTTAATATGTGATATGCATGCAGTGGTTGAATATTTATTTTATTTTAATACCAAAATGTTTTTCACGGCATTTGTGATTTGCAGAGGTGTGTTCTTCCTCCATTGGTGGAACATAGTGCTAAAAGTATCTGAACTGAACTGCACAGATAGCTTAACCTGTGAAGTAAAATTCCGAAGTGAATGAAGTGTGAATAAAATATTTAATGTAACTATTAAAGAATGGTAATCAGCACCACAGTCTTTAAATTCTTAAAGAATCCCTTCTCGACTTGCATGTACACACACACACACACACACAATTTTGCACGCATTTCTCATCCTCTTCACGCACTCTGTGATTCATGGCTAGGGCAGTGCACAGAGAGCAATTACACCCTATCGATCTCAAACTCCCGTGGGCTGAAATGTATGTATGTGCATGTGCTGTCATGTGGACTTCCAGCAGCGCGTTCAGTCTGACACACTCACTACTTAAAACGTCCGCTGAGGTTTCACCCCGGTGGTCTCACTAAACCTGTAGAAATGACACAAGGTCAATTTACCCTCAACCCTTCATCGTTCCTAACTCTCCAGTCTCCACTCTCAAATCCAGCTATGACTGACATGAGTGCTACAGGAAAGGTCATCGTCAACATTCTGTCGACATGCCCTGTACAGTTTTCCAGATGCTTCCAATGAAAACAAACACCCTTTCAAGCTCTAGTCTCTCGAGTTTCGCCAGGTTCTTACTAAGAGATATACTAAAATGGCCTGCTTCTATGTGGCTGGATACAGCTTTCACAATCAGAGATGAAACAAGGGTTTTGTAAAGCAAGAAGGGTTTGTTTGGCTTGTCTGTACCAAGCCCAGGATATAAGCTTTTAAGTGTCAAAAAAAAAAAAAAATCCAGAAAAAGTGAAGTGGGAGAGGTGTGAAAGAAAAGTGTTAATCCATGTCACAACTGACAGAGCGTGATATTGGGAAATGATTGTGTGTGTACGTGCATACATGTTACCGATGAAGCACAGAGGCTGGGTTGTTTGACAGAGGTAGCAGTCAGAAGCAGTGTCTTGGATATTATATTTTCACTGGCTGTCTATAGCACTGGTAACTACTGTATCTCCCACTTGCACCTAGAAAGGCTCCTGTGCAAACAAATCCCTTTCTAAAATATAAAACCTTTTTGTTATCACTTTATTTCGATAGTCCACTTTAGATATTCTACTAACAGTAAGTAACTTTGCAGCTACAAGCCAACTTACAGTCATTGGAGCATTAGTAGACTGTCTGCCTTAAATCTCCCAACACTTTATTTTGATGATTTTAACTTCTTCTACTAACCCTAAACCTACCCCTAACAGTCTAATCTGAGAGTTAGTAGACATGTAGTTGAGAAATAATGAGAATTAGTTGACATGTAGTAACAAAGTAACTTATAGTTAGTAGAATGTCTAAATGGACTATCATAATAAAGCGTAACCACTTTTTTATTCATTTTTTAATTTGTTTTTATAGAACATAAAATATATATTAAAAATGTGTTTAAAATGTTTGTGCATGTGTGTCCATACAATTCTGTAAAAAAATAGGAAAAAAAGAAATGGTATCATGGCTGACAAAGTGAGGATATTATAACAATTGTTATTTTTGAATAACTGATATCTTAAAATGATTGGGTTTTATAAAAAATGAAGAAATACTAATTTCAATTTCAGAAATACAATTAATGTTGTCTGTGACAATACGGTTAACACATTAACAAATATGAGAGGGCAATATGACTTTTTTTACATAACATATTAGCTGGAAATAAAGTAGCTATTATATGAAAAGCTAACTAATGTAAAGTTAAAATAAAATAATAAATAAATAAATAAACTAAAATCTGAATTTTGGCACATAAACCTACAATTGTGAAAGTGAAATAACAGAGTAAGAACTTATTTTTTGTGTTCTGTGTAAAGAAAAAATAAAACTGAATTATGTCAAAAAAAAAAATAAAATCAGAATAAAACATCCAAATTGAATTGTGAGGCAAATCAGAATTATTGTAAACAGACTTACAACAATAAATCGGATTATGGTTTAGGCCATTTAAAACAAGAGTTTGCCTCAGCTAACAATACCATGCATGGATTTAATTCCCAGGGAATGCATAACTGATAAAATGTATTGCCTGAAATAAGTCACTTTAGAAAAAAAGCATCTCTTAACTGGGTTAAAAAAAGTAGCATTCATCTACATGGTATTTCTGGTAGGCAAATTTTAATGCTAGTTAACTAGCTAGTGATCACACCCGCATCCACATTTCCATCAGGGTGGTCTAAGCAAAGCAGCAATTAGCATTCATGCTGTATTTTCGAGGCCTGAACGCATGTCCAGGAAAAGAATAACAGAAGCAAACTACAAAAGATCTGATCTGTAAGATCTGTAGATTCTCTGATGCCTGAGGCCAGAACTTGGTATAGCTGATCGCTTATGCCCCGCACCATAAAAGCCATCTGGGAAGCCTGCTTTTGATCAGTGTGACTTTCTTTGAGCCGATCAGTGGCGCTGTAGAGCACGTCATCAGCGGTAGGGGTGGAAGCTGTCTTCAGCCTAACAACTTCATCAGGCGAGCTGCTAATTATGCGCAAGGCTCATTAGCGAGGCCTGAGGAAACATTGAGCTCTAAAACTTCATTACTGTAAGCATTCAGCCTGAGCATAATTACACCCCTGCACCCTCTTGCCACGAGACGCCACATTAACCCGCGATTCCATCCGGACAGTGGAGCAGACTCTCGACAGACTTCCTCCGCAGCTGCTCCGGCTGGGATTGCTCACTCCAGTGAGGGAAGAGCATGTGCGTTTTTCCCCTCAGACTCTGTTGTGATCCCTCAATCAGTGCCATAGAGCAGACCTCGTCCCATATGAATGCCTTAGTGCTCCCATATGATCTCACATCTTGTCATCACCTAAAATGTTTCTGAAGGGACCTTGGAGCAGAACAGGGTGAGAACAGAGAATCAGTTGAATAGGGTTATTGATCTGACGATGCTCTTCTTTTCTTCTTTTCGCCGTCTTCCATTTCGTTAAAAGTTTGTGTCCCTAGGTTATAAGGTTTGAGGTTACACAGCTTTGCAAGTGGATTTCATCACCGTCTCTCGGTCTAATGCATATGTCAAGCTCATATCTTGGCAGCAATGATGAGACCTTTATTTGGAAAGGATGAATAATTTACTCCCTCGTATCAGAAGAAAGTGATTGATGTATTTGATTGTGCTTTGAGACTACTATCACCTGTTTAGTCGTCTCTTAATATGTGGAAAGAATTTAGTCAAGCTTGTTTGCTCAAATTTCTGATCCTATCAGCTCTTTCTTTATTTGATTTTATTTGCAGTGAAGGAAAATGGTTGACAGGCCTGACAAATAGGAACGATGAACAAACAGAACCTATTTTAAAATCAAACTATAGGTACCAGGAGAAAGCCAGATTCAAATAGCTTCGTCATCAGCCAGAAACCAAATCAAGTCCAAATCTTAAGGTTAGAATTACTTTTTATTCCATAGCGGAAACAGACTTCCAACAATAAAGTCTGATTATAGTTACACAATTCTAACGTTTCACTGAAGTAAAACAATGGAAAGCTGGAGGGAAATCTCATTATGAAATACATGTTTTTTTTACTAGTTCACATGGCGTGGTTCAAATTTTTGACTCCCAATTATTGCAGCGTCCTTTTACCAAGATAACAGCTTTCAGAGAACAGAGTTTGGAGAACACCTGACAAGATTTCAGAGACCATTCCCAGCTCTGTGAATGTTTCTTCTCATTTTAATGGGTTCAGGTCTAATACTTTTTTTTTTTTTTGGATTGGGTTGTAATGCTTAAAAAGTTAATACATACAAAAAAAATTCATACAAATTCATAAGAATTGGCATCTCGTAAAATACGTATGATTTAGAAAAAATCATATGAATTCGAGTGAGGTCGTACAAATTCGTGCAAATTAGCCACCTCGTAAAATATGTACGAATTGCCATAAAATCAGGTTGTTTTTTCTAATGGTAGATCCAAGCATTATGAGACTTCCAGCAAAGGCAGACAGGTTTAGATTTGATATTATCCATGATGCCATGCATTTGAACAAATATCAAGGAAGTACAGCAAAAAAAAAACAACAACAACAACAACAAAAAACAATAAAACAAACCGACAGGACTACAACAGTAGCATATTTAATTGTGTACTCTGGGTTCTTTTTATCACTGTTTTGTGCCAAACCCATCTGTGGGTGAAGGTCCAGTCATCTGACAACTGAATTAACACATTGGTGTTTAGTACAAACATGTTTACCATTTACTTTCTTATTTTCCTTTAGCATCTAACAAACTGTTTGATAAGCTGTTTAATTGTTTTAAGGTTTTCTGACCCCAAGCATCAACTATTTTTTATTTTCTATTTTTTAGTTGACAATTACAATACTTTAGCTCTGTTTTTACAGCTCAATATGCTTGTTCTGCACAACTAAACTATATGAGTAAGTGAATTTGTGTTTTTCAAGTTCCTAATCATGTGAAACAATAAGTCATGGTTTCCCAATTTCATACTCATGTAAACTGGCCCGAAACTCTTTTATACAGTTTATACAGGCCATCAGGTCATTCTTACTGTTGAGCTCCGCCAAACCAATTTGTCCCTGCTAACTTGAGAATGACATCAGGTTGAAAATGACACAGACGTGTTCTGACATCTCAGCCTTATATCCTTACAGACCAAACCATACAGACCATAGACTGAGGGTCAGCATAGAGGGCAATACTGAGAATATGATGCTTGGCTCAGTGTGATGGCTGGAGGCAGTTAGTAAGGACAAGAATACTAGTCTACCTTCCAATCTCATCCCGGCAGACCTGCATAGGTCAGGGGGTCAGAGTGATTACGTGCCATTACATGCAACAGCGCAGCTCAGGTTTGTTGTTGTACACAGAAGAGGTCACTGAGGACCCCACAGGGACTTGGTGTTGGACATATAAATGACAAGAGTGCAGCTCTCAAGAGGAATTGCTTTAGAGAACATAAAGAGGGCGGAGCTAAAGAGAGGGCAGGAGGTGGCAGCAGAAGAACACAAGAACAGAAGATTAAAAATGAGAACGTCACTGGACAGGACAGAAATACCTCAGAAGATTAACTTCTAAAATAGGGGTCAGAGAAATCTTACTGTTGACAGACAATGCAGTAGTAAGCATTGTTCTTCAGAGGATAACTTCAGATGTGAATTTTAGTGTCCCTGAAGTAAATGGAAGTTTTACAAGCTGGAATGTTAATCCATAAATACTTCTTTATTTTACTGTAAGGATAATGGGAATTTAAAATACTTCAAAACAAGACACCACGGTTTTACAATTTTTAAATTAATTACATATATATCACATTTACATATCATTGCATAAAGAGTTCTTATGTTTGTAGAAAAAGGTTCTCACACAAAATATGATCATACAGATTCATATGAATCTCGATTATTTTAAATAAAGGAGTCCATGAGGGCTGACTGCTAATTAGCATAAGACAAACCATAAATACTGTTTTAAAAATAAATAATTTAAGATATTAATCATTTCTGTAGTTCAAGATTGGTTTAACATATTATATAACAGTTTTGCTGTACTTTTAATCAAATAAATGCAGCTTTGGTTTGCTTAAGAGGTTTTTATTTTTTACATTTTCCAACCAACCCTAAACAATAGTGTATGTCATTTGTCATTTAGTAGCCTTTTTGTATCATTGCGTATTTATATATTCATTATTCCATATTCTGTTATCATCTATTTTAAGTGTACTTAAAGAAACGCAATGTTATTTCCTGGCTGTAAATATGCATAGGATAGAAGCTTATCTCTAATCATGTGATTATCAGGGATCAGTTGCATTACAGTTTCATCCCTGAGCATCGTTCTGTAAGCTAGAGCGCATCTAAGGGCGTTTCAAAACATAAATGTGTTCTTGTTTTGCAAATTGCTGTGATCACTTGACACAGGTCGCTCTTGGTTTTTCAGGCCTGCGGTGCCAGCAAGTGACAGATTTAAATAGGATTTGCATCTTAAACTAGTTGGTAAGAAAAATGAGTGTGATTTGTTTAAGAGAGAGAGAGAACACCTCTAGAAGATGACAGAAAGATTGCATTACAGCTTAGACAGAAAAAGAAGCTGTCACTGCCAATGACCTTGAAGAAAACACAACTGAATATTGAAAGGAACTGAACTGCCGCGGAGGAGGAGTGTCACGAGATGAGGAAGATAAAGTTGTAGAAAGAGATGAGAAGATAGCAAGGAGTACAATAGCACACCATCTCATATCACATTTACAAAAAAGTAGAAAGATGAACCCAACCTGGCATACGAACCAATGGGAGAGCGTTTACACAGCCAAGGCCGTCTGGAGTCCGGGCAAATGTAGTGAATGAAAACCTGAGAGTACAGCAATGACTAAAGTGGCTCAAATTTGACAGTGCCGCTTCAAGCGCTTACAAGCACTGTAATTTCTCCCTACATATTTGAAAGTTAATCTGCAGGATGAAAGGTGTGCGAGGGGCTCACCGTAGGAGCATCACACTTGTAGACAGGTGTCATTAAGGGAACAAACAGTAAGATGGAAAAATCAGACACGGTGAAGCAAAGCATCTGAACTTTTAAGACGCTGTCTGTTGCCAGAAGACATTTGATATTTATGCTTCAGGTTTGGCTAGCATGGTAATAAATATTGATGAATTATGCATGATTAGTACAAGGAAGCAGTGAAATGACCAGGTTTGACCATGAGTTAAGCTGTGTCAGAAGGGGGCATTTTTTTAAAATCCATGTTGCATACATTTACTGTGCTTTGCCTCTAGTTCTCAGTTGGTATAAACCTCATCTGATAAATAGGTATGCCTCACAGACTTTTGTAAGAGTGTGTATGATTCAGCATAATGTGATAAATGAATATTTAGAGGTAGCTTAGAAAACATCAGAGTATAACTGCAAAGCAAAATCAAAGCCTAACAATTAAAAACATAGGAAATAAAGCACTTTAAACCAAAAGATTTTCCAAAAATGAAAATTAGTTTGATGTTGTTTTAAACTTTGTGCAGAACACAAAAGGAGAATTTGTGAAGTATTAAAACTTTAATTTCTGGGTTAGTAAAAGATGGAGGAACCCCATAAAAGTATATATAAAAAAGATCACACAACTTAAGTATGCACTTATATTCCATGTCTTCTAAAGTTATAGATTTCTGTGAGGGATAATCTGCTCATTGAAAATGTTTTTAAGGCTTTGGATTGGAGCTTATCTTTCATTGTGTGCTCCAAACAGTGACAGCAAAAGGGGCCTAACATCTCATTTTGTGTTAGAATAGAATAGAATAGAATAGAATAGTTTTCACCGTCGCTAAACTTCACTTGCTTTCTGCTTCGGCCCAAACGCTACCTCTGCCTCTAGCTATAGCAGCTCTTGCAGCCCTAAGCCTACCTCTCGTATCCAGTCGCTAATGCGTTACCGGTAGCATCTCAGCTTCTCAACGGCACTTAAAGTAGCGGACTAACTTTAAAGGCATTTCTTTCTCACAGGTTACAAGGCAGCACTCCTGAAATCAACACAAGCCGTCCTTCCAGGGTTCGGGAATGCATGATGTTCTGTGACGTAATCATCGAGGCAAAAGGCGGTCCAGCGATACCAGAAGTTGATCAGTGGTAGGCAATCCAATAGCACTCGTATTTTGTCCAGTGTTATGCCGTTGCACTGTTATCATTCTCAAGCGCGAAGCACGCTGCCCTCTCATTAAGTGTCACTAAATTTGCAGTAGCTAGCCTGAAGTCGCTATATGTAGTGAAGTTGCATATTCACTACATCAGTGTGTCACGTTATCTTGCTTCTCTGTGGTCACATTATGTAATGCTACGACCCAAATTCTCAATACAACAGTTTTACTGATACATTTAATGGTTTCTGTGGTCAGAAAAATGTAAGGAAAATGAAATAATGACTGAATTTAACCCATTTTTTCTAGGCCTACTTATCTAGCTCTACCTTTACCTTTAATACAAAGATGTCTGAACTAATATCTTGATTTAAAATTGAGCCGTCGCCTGATTTAAATCAAATTTACTTAATATAGACACGACTATGGCATGATTTGGCCTATATTAGCATGTAAATAAGACTTAGAAGCAACATAATCTTCTCGTTTTTGCTTCCAAAAACATCTTAAAGCTATCCTCGAACAATCTGGCTTCCTATCTAATAACTGTTCTTCCCGTTCCTTCAGAATAGGCGCAAGTCCAGTGTAATTTAAGTCAGTCCGTGTGTGTGGGGTGTCAGTGCATGTGTAAATTAAGGGTGGTAATGGCTTACACAGAAGCAAGAAATAAATCTGATTAACATTAAAAATATACTACTGGCTTGAATTTATTGTGTTAAGCAATTTATCTTTGTATAAAATAATATATACATGTACATTAATATAAAACTGTTCAAACTGTTCAAAAACACAATAAAAGAAAAGCCACAAAATGTTCTATTTCTGATCTGAGAATAACTCATAAACTGAGTTTTATGAAATATTATCTAAGTTCATGTGAATATCGAAAGGGGAAACTCTCAAAACAAACAAAACAAATCCACTCCACATAAACCAAGCACTCACTCATCACTGATGTGCTGCAGGACTTAATGTTTCAACTGTGAAACATCCCCCCTGACTATCTTTATGAATACAAACGTTCTTCTATCCATATATGGAAATGTGAGGATGGATAACTCTCAAGTCATACGTTTATGAGTTCAAAAGCAGCCCCTTGCTGTGCATATTGCATGCCAACAAACAAACAGGTCCACACTGGCCGACTGATGAAAATATTATAAATAATTATAAGATAATCCACTGATATTTCCCTAAACGTGCACACTTTTGGATTAGTACCGTCAAAGGAACCATCACATGTGTCTTGCGTGATTAAACATGTGTTACAAAATAATCGTCCCCATGAATGGTATGCAATTCTACTTTTTTTGAAGCCGTTACTACTAATATAATCAAACTATTCGTCATCACTTTCAGGTATACTTCGCAGTGGCTTTTCTGAAATCATCACGTCGCTATCGGTCACATGGCATGCTGATCCAACGGCCTTTAACGGCACTTGCGTCAACCCCAATGCGTTGCATCCAAAAGCTCAATTTTTAAAGTATGGACTAAACCATTATTCTTTTCAGTATGCTGTAGCACATTGGCTCAGCCATTGATAGCAGAGGCCTGTTAGCTTGTCTCGCAGATGTATCATTAAGGGCTGCTGTTATGCCCTTCTTGGAATAAATTATTATCATTTTGACACTTGACAAATCAGAGGTTTTCACAGTTGCTTGGTTTTCTTTTTGCGATTCATTGGTGGGAGCCAAACACATGGCATATTTTCTTAAGGGGATTATTTTCACACATTCATTATGTTCAGTTGATTTGACAGTGCTTTGGCGGGTAACAGTATATCAAGAAACCTGTCATAGACAACCAGTTATAATTTGCAGGCAGTGTTATAATGTATCTTCTGTTGAAGCAACTGTCCTTTATCTGCATTAGTGCTGTTTGCACTTCAAGACAGCTTTTTGCTAGTGTTTTATTTCCTATTGAACTCCGATAACTCATAATTTGCACATAAACACCTTAACCTAATGGATTATTTAATAACCTTGGTGAATATTATTTACAGTAGTCACAGTAGTCAACACTTCTCGTTATTATAAAGGCTGTGTTTTTTTTTTATGTTCACTGGTTTACCTGACAGTTATAGATAGAAAAATATAGATATTTTTTTTGCTTGTAGGACAGAACTCAAAAGTTACTCTGATTTAAACGGGTTTGAAATAGATTTGAAATAGAAGTGTATGTGCCTTAGTTTGACCAGATCATATTTCTGGAAGTCTGAAATATTTATTCCAAAACTGGCTTTTTAATGTTATAAAGTGACTCCTCAAGGCTCATTTTTTTACATTTCACTCTGTTTTCTTTTCACACTTCCACTTGTTTGCACACAAAAAACAACAGGGCCCAAAATTTCTCATAAAACTTTAGCAGCCTGCCGAGAGACAAAGGCGAGTGTGAAGCTAATAAGGTTTGCACAATAAGCGTGCTCAGAAAAAAATAGGACTCGGGTCATATTCCATACACTGCATGTGTGAGAGTGTTAAAAAGATGGAGCATGACAGTGAGAGAAAAGAGAGAGAGCTGTGAGTAGAAAGAGAATGAGCACAGAAGGCTGAAAGAGAAAAGATAGGCCAGATAGGAAGATGGAAAGCACGAGGTTTTGCAGAGGATCTATTTTTTCCCCTTTCTTGTCAGCAGAAGCCTCACTGGGTTTCTTTCCACCCAGGATTTGCCTACACAAAAGCAGCCTAAGTAATGCGGTCTAATCCCTCAATCCGAGCCTGGTAGGGAGTACGATAGATTTGTAAATGGTGCCCTTTACAAATCTGTTTTATTCCTTTTTGTCTTCTCACATCCATGTTATTCACCTTTTCATTTCCTTTCTCCCCAAAATGCTTTATCTGCGTCCCTTTAGTCGTTTAATGCTTTCTCCTATGCGCTCCAAAATAATTGTTAGCACTTAGCAGTGTCACAGCTCAGGATTGGATATTCCCCATTAAAATATTTACTATTTTTTCATCTCTAGGAGTCACAACAGAATAACATTTATAATTTTTTACCATGTAACAATGTACTTGTACTTCACAGTAACTATTTTCTCATTGGACAATTTCAAAATACAATTTCCTTCATTATTTTATCTGAATGGCCATTGTCTTGTTGGAAGGTAAACCTTCGGCCCAGTCTGAGGCCCTGAGCGCTATGGAGAAGGTTTTGGTCCAGGATATCCCTGTACTTGGCCACATTGATCTTTCCCTTGACTGCAACCAGTCATCCTGTCCCTGCAGCTGAAAAACACCTCCACAGCATGATGCTGCCATCATGGGACTGTATTGGACAGGTAATGAGCAGCGCCTGGTTTTCTCCACACATACCGCTTAGAATTAAGGCCAAAAAGTTATTGGTATCTTGGTCTCATCAGACCAGAGAATCTTATTTCTTACCATCTTGGAGTCCTTCAGGTGTTTTTTTTAGCAAACTCCATGCAGG
>JAUMHI010000053.1:14663444-14678268 GCA_032359435.1 Enteromius unitaeniatus | reverse complement strand
GGTGATTTAGTTTTTGAACAAAGTGTCTAATGTAAGAAAACGTGTGTAGTGTTTCGCAATAAGTGTGTTACAGAATTCTAAACAAAGTGCAAAGTTGAAAATGTGTTTAAGCTACGATTACACTGTGTTTAAGATAAGATCCTAGAAGTTTAGGTATTGAGGCTTTGGTGTAAGCATTCACTTTTAGTGTGTAAGCAATAGGCAAAAACTGTAATTTTTTTAAATATCCATTTGTAAATGAGAGGTTGTGTCTGGTTTTACAGTATGTGGTTGTATGATTGTGTGGTGATGGGATCCAGGTGGTGGTGACAGGTGATCGTGATTAGAATACCGGTGAGAGTGAACGCTGTTACTGAGTGAGGGTGGAGCCAATGGCAATTTATGGATTATTGACAAAAAAATTAAGATAGACATTAAGAAATTAAGAGACAGACCTATATCAGTCTATTCTTACAAGTTCTTCTGTCACTTGCTAATACAGTTTTTGCCTATTGCTTACACACTAAAAGTGAATGCTTACACCAAAGCCTCAATACCTAAACCTTTTGTATCTTATCTTAAACACAGTGTAATCATAGCTTAAACACATTTTCAACTTTCTGACTGGAGAACAGCTATATCTTCAAGTTTCTACTCCAGACTGTACCTACTGTATGCGTCATATGATTTTGTATCATATTACAGTATTACTGTACTAACCGTACTATACAAAAATGTGTAGTGCTGTGAAGTATACAGTATGTAAAACAATACCATTGTGATGTTACAGTATGGTGTACAGGTGTGAAAAAAGTGCAGAATACAGACCCAAAAAGAAGGTGGGATCCATAAACCCCCTTCAGCCACACACACACAAAACAAGTATATGTTTTCCCGCCAATAGCAATTCATCATTTTTTTTTGCTAAATTTGATGATTTGTGCTAACATTTTTCTTTATTTCTGTAAGAATGTTTGTTTTTTGTAAGAACTCTTGTTTGATTACTGCAGAAATTCTACTTCTGAGTTTTACAGAAGACTGAATCAGAGCAAATGACAATACAACTAGAAACACAAAGACTGCAGTGTTTTATATAAATCCCATCAGTGTGTTGCTGCTGATATGAAAGAGAAATTCAAATGGTGCTTGTGTGAATGGTTTTGTTGCAAGAATTTGATTTTTATAAAGGAGTGTTAAGTTTTGATTGCAGTGTTTCATTTTGGCATAGATTTGAGTCGTTACTCTCCAAGAGCTATGTCTGATTGTTTTGTGTGTAGAGTTTTGACATAATGGGCCAAATTTTGCAATAAGTGTATAAGCAATAGGCAAAAACTATAATAGACCCCACTAAACAACGACGAAGTTCTATAGGTTTGTTGCATGTTCTCTGTTATGTGTTTAGAGTAAAAGACAAAAGCAGAATGGACAGTGCAGACAGGAAGTCACAGGTTCTGTGTTTCACAGGCATGTAAAGACAATAGTGGCCTGACCAGAGATCAGTGTTAGTCTCGCCATCCTGAAAAGTCCACACCCACAATCATTAATCTTACTTTTCCCTGCTTTCAACTAAAGCTTCTACCCGTGTTGCAGGCAGACTCCCATGGGCTCTCGCCTCTCTATCCACGTGTCTCTATCCAAGTTTTTTCCCCTCACTTCTCTACTCTGTTGAACTGAGATGTCATTAAGTACCGATTCCCAGCTTTCCACATAAAATACTATGACTCAGCAGGGAGTCTTTTTGACACTGTATGCATGTGTGAAAATATACTGTAAGAACGATGTGGGAATATATATATATATATATATATATATATATATATATACTATATATATATATATATATATGACGTAACGTATGAATTTGTCCTATGGTGTGAAAAAAAACCCCACAACAAAATAGCTTTAACATTTAAGATAAACCTCTTTCATTTTGCTGTCACACCATAATATGTATATATATGCAAAAAAAAAATATTGTGTGTTTTTTATTGTGCATTACAAGTAATCTCAATCAAACTGCACTTGTCTTATTTTAGCTAAATATCACAATAAAACAAAATGAAAACATCACATAACATAAATGATAACATTAAAAAGTTATGTTTTTGCAAATACTGGATACTCTTCATACTTAAATGTGATATAAGGTATTAGTAACATTTTATGTAAAAAATTAATAAAAAAAAATAAAAAATAAATAAGTATATATATATATATATATATATAATTACTTAACCAACTGAAATTCATAATTACAGATTGCAGACAGTTGCTTTAAATTTGCGTTCTTTTCAGTGTGACATTTAAGAGTTTAATTATTTAAAGAGTGAATCGTGGAACATTGTTTTCATGCAAATGTTGTGCAATGCTTCTGCATTCCAGCAGTATGTTGATGAAAGCTGGATTTGCATCAAAAATGTGAAATGGTTACTGGCCTACACAATATTGAAGAATTCCAGAACTTCACAGAGGAAGTGCCTGAGAAAGTTTGAAGACCCCTCTGAACAGTATGATAAGAAGATGTGCAATAGATAAATAAATAAAGTTGCATTTTTAAATAAAAATGTTATAAGTAAATGAATAAATAAATATTTCAAATTTATTTGAACCTAACATATGCTATTCAACAGGCTATACATAAGCAGGTGCAGTTGTATTATTATTAGTAGTAGTAGTAATTATAAGTGCATTTTTGATCTAGGCTTTTATTACAACTCCATTAGACTGAGTGATGGACAAAATAAAATTATATACTTGACAATACTCCAGTAAATAATTCAAAGAAATCCATCTCAAGGTGGCTTTATTTCACTTTTGAAAACTAAAGCATGAGACTTTGAGGCCAATTGTTCTTATACTTTTGGACCTGTCTGGCTCACTTTCCTTTTTTGACACACACCCACAAATACATCTACTTTACAATTAATCTGACTCTTGTCTCAGTATGCGAAGGCAAGGAACAATGAGATATTGCATTGACTTTGAAATGTCAGGAATTACACGACTAGGCTTCAACACCTCGCTTTGAGACCATTATTAAAATGAATGTCTGAGGATTTAGCTTTCATGTTCCCCTGCACCCTGACATCGGTGTCTTTTTCATAACATTACTGGTCACAGTTTTGAGGGATTAGGAGGGTGGTTTTAGCTTATCCTCTCTGGCAGAGGCACAGGATGCTAAAACTGTGTCTCTGAGCGCAAATGCAACTAAAACTAAACACGATATTATTAATATACAACATTCAGTGAGGAGTTTAGCTATACAGCTCTATTTTATTAGGGCCCAACCATTGAAGATATAATGTCAGATTATATTTTTAATAGACCTGATGGTTTGAGGATAGCGTCACCAACCAGTTTAAGAATTCTGAAAACCCTTTTCTTTTTTATTGCATTTTGAAAAATTGGGTCAAACACCTTTCTTCTGGACAAATCAAATACGGTTGTCTGTCATAAAATGCTGCATTTTTCCAATGTTTTAGCACATCTAGCTAAATTTTAAAGATCCTCAAAAATTTCAAGAACTGCATTCTTATTTCCAACAAACTGTTTAAAACAATATTACTATGTAATTTATTTCGGGATTTTAACACATTTTGACAAAGAGACCTTTTTTGAAAAAGCTTCCTATTGGTTAAAAAAATGAATTATGTTTGTACAAGCTGTATTTTTAAGGCACACTAGGCCCAATTGAATGTACTTGTAACATATCTTCATAATCATAATCCCATTGGATATGTATTGTTTTAATTTGAATAATTGCTTGCTTGGCATTTTGTACAGAGTTAGGTATCGATTTTTAAATTTAGGGGAAGCAACTTGGAAACCGTACCATCCCTAATGACAATCTATTAGCAATTATCCAGTCATGGTTTTCATGAACAGAAATAGGGATCCTATTGATATGTCCTACCTCAACATCCTACCCCTGTTTCAACAGGAAGTATGTTTCCTCAGTAGCCCCAGGGCTGAGTGTTTAGAAGATTCTAGGTGAAAAGGACATGGGAGGATTGCAGACAACAGTATACTGCTAATGCAACACAACACAATACCGACAAAAGGAAGAATGGGACAGAGAGGACAAGTTTTAGAAAGGCTGAACAACATCAAAGTGCAACTTTAAATATCATATCAGGGGTCAAAAAAGAAGGAGCACGAAACAGGGTGAAAGAGACACTGTGAGCGCAAGAGAAAAGAGAAGGCATATGCTTTGATGTTCAAAGGTCTCTTGAATCCACTCAGGAAAAACAGACAATAAGAAGTACTGTATGTATTAATACTGACCTAAAGACAAGGAGCTGTCCTTAATGTCATTCTGTGCTTTGTTTTGGACTGGAGGAGGAGACCGGCTCTCGCTCTCATCCCTAATGTTATCTTCTAATTTCCTTTTTTTATTGTTTGATTTTCAATGGCAGGGAACTCATGATCTCAGGCCTAAAATATAGCCACGAAGACTGACCCAAAGCGTAATTAAGAATTAAAGAGAATGAATATTCATTTTCAGTGGTTAATCATAACCCAGAAACCAATCAAATAAAATGCATTTAATTTTCCATAAGTGATTTGCAATTATGTAGTTTAGAAGTGGCAGAAAACCGTTAATATCAATGAGCACTTCCAGTGTGTCAGCCAAATGCGATCAAACCTGGAAGAAGAAAGCTGAGAAAATCACTATTTAATGAAGCGAGTGGAGAAATGAAGTGTAAGGATTGAGATTGTTTGGTTTGCAAGAACAAGAAACTGAGAATAAAGACTTTGAAGGGTTTGTCAGAGCGAATAAGAAAGATGACAAGTCTGAAAGAGGTTTTCACATGCATGCTTATGTAAATAATGTGTTAATTACAGAGCATGCAGCATCCAGATTACAGACACGAAACAGGGGCCTCTTGTTGTGACCTTTCTGAATGGATATGCAATCAGACTCCAGTAAATAGACCTTCTATTTCAAGTGCTCAGCCTCGCCCCCTCCCTCGCTCCAATCAGTGACTCCATTTCACTCTTTTTTATGACTGCATCTTCCCATCAGCTTGCCTTGTCCTCTTCTCCTCTCATCTCTCATTTGCTGTGATCTGTCTTGATTTGGCACTATGAGATCTAAACCGTGGGCAGACGAAAACGGCAGCGACAAAGTTGCAGAAGCATTGCAGATTCTTAGTTCATTCAATGCAATACTGATAAGTCACATAAATATAAGTGACACAAATGTAAACTTATTAAAAGGGTTGTATCAGGGCTGCATGATTTGGGGAAAAATCGAATTGCGATCCAAATGTAATTGTGTAATTTCCGCTCCAAGCGGTTCGCCAATCACAACGGTGTGGGCCAGCTAACCAATCAGAGCATATTTCTTGTTAACATTTGCATTTGAGAAAGATTGGAAAAGGAGGTGCTGCAATAATGTAAAATATGTAAACAAATTTTTTTTTTTTAAATTATGGAACAATAAAGCATAAAAAACATAAAAGGGCATAATAGGATCCTTTGAACAGACTGTGAAATGTTTGTTCAATTCACCTTTTTAAATGGAAAACAAATCAAAGCTTCCAGAATGCCATGCATGACTCAACACAAGCATCATGTGTTGCTTTGACCCCCAAAAGCTTGAAACAGAATGAAATCCTAGACCCCAGATAATGTGAGTAAACCAGATCTTGTAATCATGCTAATTTTCTCTCTCTGGCTGTGATTTGTTTATCTGGATTGAGTAGTTGGTTGAGATAATTGGATGTTTTTGTGTTTATAGGAAAGGGTACATAAATCAATTCTCCAGATCATGACCAGCAATGCTATGATTGGCTGGTAAATTGATGTAAATTATTCTTAATATCAAAAATCTTCATGATCAAAATGTTTTAAATTCAGTAAGAGGTGAGAACATTACAAAAGAAAGAAAGAAAGAAAGAAGGAACACATCAATCTACACTCTCTATACCAAATATATACAGATAACAGATAAAGGAAATAAAAGGTTTTTAAAATCTTTGCAAATTTGTTAAAGATAAACAGAAAACTTAAATGATTCCATTGCAAGTATTATTTGGGACATTTTGCTTGTACATATTACCGCATTTTGAGTGAAGTGAATCTGTGGCAAATTTGGTGTAATGCAATGTGTTTATGTGTTTTTTTTTTTTAAAAACTGTATTTTTGACATACTATACATTATTGTTTCTCCTCTAAGCCCTGCCTTCTGAAATGGGGCAATGTGTACAAAGCTCATCGTTCTAATTGGATTAGAACCAATTAGGATTAGTGATTGGCCGAATACCTCAAGCATTGCATTGCATTGCACCTCATAAGCATAACACCATGACAAGAGAAATGACAAACATTAACAGCACTACTCTTCACTGCTCAAAACTCACTTCTGAATAGTAAGTAGCAGGTTCTTTTATTTAGAAAATGTAACTTAAAGGTTGTGAGTCAGAAGTGCCAGACTGCCCTTGCAGTTAGAATTGCCCCATAGTCTCTGTGCACAACCATCATAGGTCGCTCCCAGGTTAAGCAAATGCTCTGAACACACTGTGATATTTGTGTTGAACTGTTCTGAAAAAAAAATGTATTAACACAAATTCCAATTTTTTTTGGAAACATATATAAAGTATTTTCACTTTCAGATTGAATAATAGAATAGAGAATAATAATGCCACCTCTTTCTTTGTGTACATCTGGGTGGTGTTGTGGTGTGTAAACCCACTCTGTGCCATAGAAAAGTGGAGGTGTGGACAAGTCATATATTTTTTTTAAGAATATCTCTTTGGTTATGAGACTTTAGTCTTTGCAACTTTAGGGATCTTATCTATGCACAGCTTGAAGAAAAAGGAAAACGTGAAATTGTATTATATGACCTGTTTAATACAAGGTCTAACAGATGAAAATGCACTACAGCGCAAAAACCAAGTACTGAAAATCTGGTAACTTCAAAATGTAGAGTAATAAGTGCATTCTTAACTAATGCACAGATATTATAATGCATAACTCATGATTATCTAAGCTATTCATTTATGATTGCCTCATTAGCAAGTAATAATGAGTCTGTCTGGTTAATACATATATGAACTGTTAATTATGCAATATCTTATTGTGGATTAATTCCCTTCTAACTTATTTTATTACCCAATAGTTTTAATTGATTTGTCAATTACCACAAGTAAGCCAAAACATTGTATTTTAGCTTCAAAACAGGAAAAATGATATGCATTTATTCAAATTCATGTGTAAATTACTATAATTACTAAATGAGGAGTTAATGATGTGCCTCAGCAAATTACGTCACAGCATAATGATATATTCGCAAAACATCAGCTAATAAGTGAATTATTGTCCATCACTGTTTATAAAAGTCCTTAAGTGTTTAATAATCTGCTAATAAATGGCTATCAAAAATAATGACGGTCATTAATTAATTATCAGCCGATGGTTTGTGAATATATCATGTTGTGAATTTACTTATTGAGGCAAGTTAATTAACACTATTAGTTAAGCATTAGTGTGTATTGTAAAGTACGTGCTCTAAGTACTATTCGTAGAGCTGGCCTTTTTGCCAAACTGAGCAACTGATAGCTGATGTACTGTTTAGCTGAGCTCCATTATCATATGTGGAGATATGAGAAAGGATAAACATCACTGCAACACTCCAGTGATCTGGGCTTTAGGCAGGTATGGTCAGACTCAGTCCTCTCCTCATTGTAGACATGCAAACTCACTCAGAATATGCAAAAAAAGCACCTAAAGGACCCCCAGACTGTAAAAAAAAAAATAAATAAACAAGATTTTTTTCAAGAACAAGAAATTTCAAATTATTTTTGAAGGAAAGCAAGCACTGCTCCTATCCCAAAACTAAAGTTTGGTGATAGCAGCCTCGCCTCAATGCACAAAAATAAAGAGATAGCTTTAATAAAAACCCATTCTGGGGCATTCGTAATCTTAATCTGTGCAGAAGTTTCTCACCTTCCAACAGGACAATGACCATAAACACACATCAAGACTGGCTTATAGACAATCCTGTCAATGTCCTTGAATGGTCGAGCCAGAGCCTGAGCTTGAACCCAATCAAATGTGTGTCTGCCCTAATCAAACCTGACAGATCTTGAGAAGTATACAGATGAGGTGAATATGAGATGGGGCTAAAAATCTTATCCATTTTAAACTTTTTTTTACTTTGCTGTGTCATCAAGATGATATCTAAGGTAAAATCATGTGGGATATAGATAGCTGCCATTGCAGAGAGACGTATGAATATGAACTGACTACACAAAGTTGTAATTGCTTGACTTTACCATTTTACATACTTTTAGCAGTGCTTAAAAGGTACACTAGAATTCAGTGCCTTGTGGTACAATGCAGTTTATGTGCAAGGACTAATTTGTTCTTTCACACTAAAACTTTGTGCTCTGCCCTACTTTTTTTGTTCTCTAAAAATGGATTATATGATAATGTTACAGGAAAATGAGATCGTTGAACCCGTCGTGGCCCGCTGCGTAATGTCAACACATCCGCACTAAACATCCCATTAAAAAGTACATAATCTTTCCCGTTACCCACTCCAAAACGGATTACCCTTTTCCAAATTCCTAAGTGTGTTCCAGTGGAGTTATCACCCTTGAAAGGCTTCATGAGCTTTTGAAATGCCTCTTCACCTTTTGAGTAGGCGCTAATTACCCATGACTGCCTGCTACACTTTACATGAGGCCCAGCTGCGCGAGCAAACACCCACCACGCAAACCCAAGGGCTTGTTTCATTTGGTTTCCTTAGTATGACTGTACTGCTAATTTGAGCATGCATCTGTGGCCAGTGCTGGCCTACAGGTCTCACTAAACACACAGTTTAATGATCTCCCAAAAGGGAAACAGCGCCGAACAACTCCCAAATTATACTGTAATTACAACAATTATGCTGCAAGCGGAGGGGTCACCTGTAGGCTGAAGGACATGCTTGACTGCAGTCTGGGAAATTTCCAAAGCCTCTGTGCTGTTAACGCAAACATGCATCACTTAAAGTGGCACATAAGTGTATGGTTCTGTTCGTCGGAAGCTGGTTATCATGGAAGCAGATCATCAGTCTTTGAGGAGTTTGAGGTTAATTAATTAAAAGTCTTCCTTCATCCAATGATGATTCTAGCATTCTCTATTACTCGATGAATCTTTCCATCCATCTGTTGCTCTGCCATTCTCTTTAATCTGTCATTCGATCTATTGTCGATCTATTATCCTTTCATTTATTGTTCTGCCTGTCCTTCTATTTATCATTCCATCCATTATTCTGTCTACCTATCATTCCATCTATCCATCCATGTATCCATCTATTGTTTAATCATGTTATTGTTATATCTACACTCAATGCATTTATTCATTCATCCTTTGTTCTGTCATTCTGTTGTTCCTTCTATTACATTCTTTACGTTTTCCATCCATTTGTTGTTTTCTCATTATATTGTCCTGCTTTCATTCTATTTATCATTCCATTGTTCTGTCATTCATCTATCCACCCATCAAATGATCTGTCCATTCATTCAATTATGTCATTGTATTGCTCCATTCATCTGTCTATCCATTCATTTTTCTGCCATTATATTGTTCTATCTATCATTCTATTTATCATGCCCTTTGCCCACACATCTAGTGTTCCATTCCTCCATCCATTGTTTTGTCATTATATCATTCTATCTGTTGTTTAATTGATCTATCCATCCACCCATTGTTCTGTTATTCTATCCTTCTATTTATCATTCCTTCCATCCATCCATTCTCACATCTGTTGTTCTGTCAATGTATCATTCTGTCTATCATTCCCCATCCATCCATCCATCCATATTTGTTTATCATCTCTTTTATCTGTCTAATGAAACATGTGGAGAAATTGTTGGAATTGTTGGAGTTATTTTAGAGAGTGAAACAGAAGTAAAAAAATAAAATAAAACTAACCTTGACTTAATTCTTCTCCACTCACTGTTACACAGAAGACAGGATTGCTTTATGCAAATTTATGATGTCTGTACAGTGGTGCATGAATTTCTTTGATATAATGGTGCGATCATATACACTATTCCCTAAAGCGCTCTGCTGAATTCTCAGCCCTGTTTGGAGATCACAGGGAAAGCATGTTCTGCTGACAGTGATTTCAGCGAGTGCTGAAGACGATGAAGACGGATTTATGCAAGACAGTCTCATTACACCAGCTTAATTTAACCTTTGCGGGTGAGCAGTTCATAATATTACCTTCTTTTTAATTGGCCTGTTTGAGAGTTTGTTGATAGTTATTGTTATTGCTGCCATGAACAACTGGCTTTGCATTTATAGGGAGGATCATTAAAAATCCATCATGGAGAAAGGAAGCAGAACTTCAAACGTTCACCAAGGGGAAGGCGTTTAGGGCTCTCCCACGCCGACTACAATTACCAATCCCGTTGCCTTCCAATAACAATAGAGAGCAGGCTGGGAGTCCGGGAGGGGAAAGAGTCATGAGGTAGATGAATGAGAATTAACTACATTCAGATAAACTGTGAGATGAAATTAATGTGCATGGTGGGGACATGAACATGCACTAGGGGACGTTTGCAAGGGCAGGACAAGGGGGTGGCTCAGGTTCATTTAATCAGTACTAAAGGCTCCATCCGTTTTCTGTCATTTAAACAGACTCTTTCTCAGTTAAGTGTGTATTCAGATGCAAGTGGGAAGAGTGTGTTTTATTCCACTGCTGTCTCACTATGCTGAATGAATGTTTCACCACATAACCTAAATGCCATTCATTTTTCATTTTAATACGCGGGGTTCGAGACCCTTGCAGCCAAGGGTTAAACTCCCCTAGGGCTCGGAGTCCACCAAGCTCCCGACTTGCTCCCCTGACAGCTGGCCAAACATGCTATTCTATTCACTTAATGAGTGTGAATTCATGAAATATATATGTATATAAAGCTTTGTTGTATTCAGCTTTTCTCCTAAATAACAATTGAAACTTTTACTGTGTAATAATATACTGTATATTACTAATTAAAACAAAACATGCAAGAATTGACATAGACTGACATGTAAAATGGTAAATAATATAAATAATATTAACTTTTGGATTAATTGTTCTTTGAATTAACAGTTTGGAGATTTAATGACATATGCACCCACAGGTCATGTTTGTGAGAGTAAGAAAGTTGCTGCAAAACTTATATAAATTATGCAAATAACTGTTTGTTAAAAAGCGGCTGAATGTGCAGCGTAGGAGGCTTTGGAGAAATCAGTGAGTAGGGGGTTGAAGGTAATTGTCAGAGTAAACAAACCTCTATGACTGAACTCGATGTTCCACAGCTGGGTCAAATCACCAGTTAACAAAATAATGATGGATGTAACCTCAGGGATGCAAGCAGGAAGTCCACAAATGAGAGAAATAATTGAGGGACAGTGAATCCTTGACTTTGGTTTGATGTTTCAGTTCCGTCCTGAGAGCAAAGCATTGTGGGATTGTGTGTTGATTTTGAAAGAGCTTTAACCTTTCAATGCCTTGATGTGTAAACTGCATGCTTTCTCTATTGTTGAAAAACCAATTGACTGATTGCGCCCTTCGTTTCTTGCCCTACTCTCAATAAAGTTTGAGGGGAAAGTTGTCAATTCTTGCGGTTTCATGCTCATGACATGAAAGGCTCCTGTGAAGCATTTTGCAGCACTACAGCCTGGTTTACAAGCTTTTGTTATTGATAATAAAAAGGGTCTTTGCTTCTTTTTTTCCTTAAACATTTTTGTCCAGCTCATTTATGACAGCACAGGTCAGGTTGACTGACAGGAGACAGATGATGTAAATGTAAACAAAATCTCTGTTCATGTGATAGAAAAAAAAAGAGAGAAAAGAGAGAGAACTGAACATTCGGTGTGGATATTTGATCATCTTTCCACACAGCTCCTACAGTATGAATCCATTTTTAGAGCTCTGCCAAGGCCCCAAATGTGACTGAATGAATGAAAACAAAAGCCAACCTGACAGTGAAGGCTATGAATAACAGAGTCTATTGTGGTCCAGGTGCAAATTATTAACCTGCAGTTTGAACTATCTGACAGTTCGTAACGTGCATTCTTTTCCTCCATGATGACATTTATGGCTGTATCCTGATAACATGCATACAGACACCTATTCATTGTGTAGCGATCTACAATATGTCACAAAAGCCTTTTTATTAAATGACATTAAGCAGATGTTTTTTAGAGTTTATTGTTTGAAAATTAGTAAAAAAAAAAATATATATATATATATATATAATATATATAAATATATATTTTAAATTACCATGACGAAGCAGTGCTTTTTTTTCAGTGTTGGAATAGTCTTTGATTCCACATCTTTATGAAAACTGCAGAAAAAAGTTCTTATTCTGGTGGGTTGTTTGTTTTCTCGCATGTAATTAGCATCACTGGATGAACATTAGGCTTTGAACAAGGTTAAAAACAAACATCTAGAACTCTAATGTGGTAAAATAACACCGCAGCTCTCTGTAGGGTACCACAACTGATCCAGTACTGTGATACCACCCATAGTGAAGGGGAATCACCAAAGAAAAACAGAACAAAATAGCTAGAGAGAAAAAAATAAAAGCATGTTGGGGAGAGAGCATGAGGACGGGTGGGCGTTTGGTAAGTAAGAGATGAATAAAGGACTTCCATAATTAAGGTGCTATGAGTGTGAGCCTGCAGGGAGCAGAGTCTTTAATAAACATCAGATCTGGTTTAAAACACCTTTAGCCAGTGTCTCCCTCAATCTCTCATCTCTCTGTTCTGTTTCTTCCATCATATTCTCTTTCTCACTCTCACTCTCTCTCTCTCTGTCTCTCTCAAGGTAGTAAAATATAATGTACCCAGTAAAATGTAAAAACTATCCTTTCTTTCTTGGATACGTTTTCTATAGCATTTGTATTGATATCTTATCTGGAGCCTGAAAATCAGTATGTCCTATCATAATTCGGATAAGAATTTCATAAATAGATTTCCACTGAAAAATAGTATCATATGCAGGGTTAACCAAAATTGGGTGAGATATCCATTGGTTGAAATCAATAACAGGCTCATTCTCCAACTCCCTCAGAGTTAAAAAGTTGAGTCTTACCATTTTGGAATCTATTCAGCCGATCTCTGTGTTTGGCGATAGTACATTTAGCATTGCTTAGGATAGATCATTAAATCTAATTAGACCAGAACCATCTCGTATAAACATAACCAAAGAGTCTCAATATTTTTCCTATTTAAAACTTGACTAGTTACATCGTGTACAAAGCCTGACGGAAAATGAGAAGTTGCTGTTTTCTATGACTGATATGACTAGGAACTAGGACTAAGACTTTTCAAAATAAGTGGAGTGTTCCCTTAAGTATGATTTTGACCAGTTAATTTTTAGAATACCTGCTCAGTTTTTTTAATACTACTGTATACACAAGTACAAAGTACAAGCCCAGTTATATGTCGTAATGTAGGTAGCTGTGAAGTGGCATGTCGTAATGACAGAGCAGGATATGGGTAGTGTGCAGAGGAAGTGAGAGAACAAAGGTGGCAGGAATATGACACATGTATGGAAGCTCAAAACAGAAATGTGACCACATTGCAAGAAGAAGGCAGGAGATGAAAGTGGGGGATGAGGGGGGGTCAGGATGATGTTTATATTCCTGCGGAGCGCAGAGAGGGGTGAGGCTGTGTCGTACCTTCTGCTCACCTGTCACACTCACCCACCATCGTGATTAATGAGCAAGAGTGTGCATGCATGCAGCCGGACACTGAGAAAGTGTGCATGTGTGTGTGCAACATTGAAAGGGCCTGGCATCAGTCTCCAGAGATCTAAAATGTGTGTACAATGTTATGCGGGAAGCCAAATGACCTGTCGTTAATGCTTAACTGTTATGTAAATCATCTTTCTCAAAGCATTTCGCATTTAACGGCAGATAAATCCCCTTTAGACACCTGGCCCACCACAAACAAGCACACACACACAGCTGAATTTAGAATGTCCCGTGGGAGCGCAGAACATTGCATTACTGCACTCTGACAAGTTGGTTTGAAACTAATGAGAGATATTTTTCATGCAAAGCCCATGTGAGTTGAGGGTGAGGAGATGTTGGTGAAAAAGAAAGCAGAAATAAATAGAGGAGAGAAAAACTGAATGTTTGTTCAGTTTTAGATGATTCAACATTTAAACAAAATTCTTGGTGGCTAAGAGGATCTTTCATCGTCTTTCATCATGTCTTGTTTAGTCTGTATGCCCTCAGTTTAGCACTTTTTGGACTGGATAAAGTTTACAAGGAGAGGCATGGCACAATGCTTTTATGTATGCATGTATTTTTAAATGTTATGGCAGCAAGTATGTTGTGAAACTGGCTTTTTTCAAATTAATTTCATACAGTTGTAAGTAATGCATGTTTGTTACCCATTAGCAGCCTTACTAATAATGGCGTATATACGCTCATGTTTAATATTCCTTGCATAATTCAACATTTCACAGGTATTGCAGAGCCTACACAAAGATAATTATGTACAATGACCTCCACTAATACCGTCACCGTTGGTAAATCTGGTAAGGCTCTGAAAATAATCTGCATTGTTTATCCTTTTGATTCAAAAAATTCACAAAATCCTAACCTACCACTGAAGTAAAACAATTGAAAATGGGGAGAAAAACTCATGAAATAAATGGTTTTCTCCAATACATGGCCACAATTATTGGCACCCAATTATTGTTATGTCCTTTTCATAACAGCTCTGAGTTTTCTCCTGTAATGCCTGAGGGGTTTGGACAACACCTGATAAGAGAAAAGAGACCACTCTCCAGATCCGTCAGAATGCCAGCTCCATGATGGTGCTTCTCCTCTTTAGTTCACCTCAC